>JASSUY010034594.1:47996-61373 GCA_032466535.1 Forpus xanthops
TTCATTCTCTCATCAACCAACACCCCCAAGTTCTTCTCCTCAGGGCTGCTCTGAATCTCATCTCTGCCCAACCTGTATGTGTGCCTGGGATTACTACAACCCAGGTGTAGGACCTTGCACTTGGCACAGTTAAACTTGCAATAAAAGAAAACAGAGAAGGGTTGGAATCAGCAAGAAGAATAGGAAAAAGATATGTCATGTCTTCTTCCTGGCTTGTACGGTGTTTACAGTGGGCAGGGTCCTGCCATCCAAGCCATGCAACTGCATCTTAGTGCACATGTGGGGTTTTACTTTGAGAACTGCAAGTGTCCTCTCTGTTTTCCATTTCATGCTCACATAAGAATTTACTTGGAGCAGAGAGCTGGGTGGCTGGACTGATAGAAACTAGCCCGGAGTAACCAGGATGACATACACACCATATCTCTGCTACATACAGGTTAGTGCATTTCTACACCTCTGCTTAACACTGCTGTGATCGTTACCTTGCCCTGCGCTCCTGATTCTTGTGATCTTAATGCTATCCCCTCAGTGCATAACCTGTTATTTGTTATTGCATATTTCCTTTTCTTCAATGGGAATTCTTTTAGAAGATACTTTTGTCTTTACCTAAACACCCGAAGCAGTAAGCTCTGTTCATTAAGCAGTTAACATGGTGATCTGGCAATGGGAAGGAGCTGAATTTTGACAGATAAATGGCTGTCTGATTTATTTAAGTTTAAGAATGGATAAACAAATTATTCTTGTGCTAATTATCAATTGTCTGTATGGACAGGCAGGCACTTACGTCCTAAAGATAGAATGGTGCTGCAGTCTCCATCTGTGGTGGCTCACTATAAATAACAAAATTAGCAATGAGCACTGATATGTTCTGCTATTCAGCTGCTTATGTAAAGGAATGTCACAGCAGAACAGTGCAGGGAGTACATCATGCTCTCCAACAACCTGTGTCACTTGTATGGACCTCTTCAAGCAGAAAGTTGGAAGATCCTCTTCAGGCCACAGAATGGCCACAGCTGCAATAAATCATGGTCCTGGCACAGGCAGGGACCAGCCCCCACCATTTCAGTGAATGACTGTGGTAGATGCCCATCTTGAAGCCCCATGGTTAAGCATATGTCCAGGCGCGTGAATTTGTGCTCTATTTCCCCTTTGCTCTCTAGTGTACTGTAAGAGCCTGAAATTCAATTTGCAGCTGACATAAATAGGTGAGTGGAAGACTGCACCTGAGGCTCACTGAAGACAGGGCAACGGATCGACCATGCCAGGCCTTTAATGCTGGAATATGAAAGGTAACCTATCAGTTAGGGCACCCAGCTGCTCAGGCTCTGGGAGACCTGTCTTGCTTCCCAGCACTGTCACCCATGCCCTATGTGCACTGTTAGAGCCAAAGCGCTTGCAAGCCCTGGCCTCTGTTCACTGTGAGCAGAGGCTGCAGATGTTTTTACCGCACAGGAAAAGCAAAGTGCATGCTGTGAGCTGGCCTGATACCCTGCCAGGGAGGCCAAAGAAGTGTGCGGGATAGATAATGTCCTATCACCAGCTCAGTGTAGCCAGAGGCAGGAAGCAAAATGTCTGCCATCCCATTTGTGTACCCTACCTGTGGGTTTTACTGAGGGAACTTGGCTCAAGCATGGGGCCTAGGAGTGGGAAGCATCTGTTTTCCTGTGTACATGCAAAGAAAGCTGGGACACAATAAACAACCCAAGTTTACTGCTAACCTTAAATAAACCACCAGCAGTGGTAGCTCTCTGTTCAAACCTCTCTCTTTGCTGCTTAAAAATGTGAACTTAGCTTTCTTGTAAGGCATAGTCTCGTCCCACATAAAGGTGACCAGCTAGTGCCAGAGCATGGCACATACACTCAGCTGCATTTTATAATGGGTTTATTTAGTGACAAGGAATTGACCTTAATCTGTGTAGAAGTTAGGTGGAATTAAAAGCTCCCAACAGCCCACAGGACTAAAGCAACCAGAGTCCACAACAACCCAATAGTGGTGCTGGGAAGCCCTTGCTGAAGTGGTGGAAGCCAGCTGAACTCCACTGTTGTCAGTGTGGATACTTCTAGCTTCCACTGGGGTCTTGTTGGGACTCAAGTCCCTTTTTTATTGCTAGCAGATAGCCAGCCAGCATACTTGGCAAGCAACCAGGTAGATAGGGGAGCCAAAAGAAGGGAGAATGTATCATACACGCGACTATGAGGCAATTCACACATAGTGAGAAGTTCTGGGGGTGTCCACAGCCATCACAGGGGTAGACCCCTGAGATGAGTATTTACACATACTTAGTCATAGATTTACTGGAAAAGAAGCTGCTTATAATGAAAGGATAGCACCCGAGTATAATAAGAAAAACATGTTTTTGCTGAAATTATGCAAATAAATATGTCTGTCTTTCTATGTGCTTGTGTTCTAAGGGTGGTATTTTCTTGGAAATTGGGGAAAAGCATTTTGATGCTTTCAAAGTGTGCATGAGCTGTTGACAGTCTAGTACAGATGATGTGATGGGACTGTAGCACTGCAGCTAGCTCGATGATCAGACTCAGGGTGTTAGTTCATACGCATAACTCATCCCTTTGAATTAACATCCCATAAATGTATTCCCAGATGTTGTCACACAAAAGCTTTCAGATGGCAAAGTTTGCGTATGTGTCTAGAACTTGGTGTATGAAGATGCCTGTTCAGAGTCAAGCAGGAGTCTGAATCCTGAATTTGGAACTCAGCAAAGCCATCTTTGATAGAAGTGAAGGGAGAGTCATGAAGTTATTTCCACCTTACAACCCTGGTGACCCAAAGTATATAATTTTAGCCTCTGATTTTAAGGGCTCTGCTTTGTGTGAAGTGTCACTACAAAGACCACTTTGCAATTCATCAGTATTTTGGCACCCGTGTGTAAAAGCAAGCCGGTATGCATGCATTAGCCTCTATTTGAAAACACATGGCTGTAAACTATGACACTTTCCCCTTTACCCTCTGTCCCTCCTTTCCAACAAATACTGAAGTTTCCAATACTTCTTGTAAATACATGAATAGTTTCTGTATTATTGCTGGTGGAGTAGTAGAACAGTGTTTGATCTAAATTGATCTGAAAGGAGGAATCTTAGATGAAACCTGATTTGCCTCATAAATACAATGCTTTCCACTCTTGTTTCACTGAGGCCCTCAAGATCTAAGGTCTCTGGTTTTGTGTACTGTAAAATAAACAATGCAGAGTGTCTCTTTTGATTTACTTGTGACGTGTTTAATTTTGTGCATTTGTTCACATTATCTATCTCATCTCATATGGTATACTTCCAATTTCCACTATAATTCTTTCTCCTGCAAAGCCTTTCCAGTAATGCTAAAATGAATAGTCCAGGGTGCAATGACATCATGGATAATATTATAGGAAGGACCTGGGGAGATGGAGACATTATAATTTTGGTCTCTTGGCACCAATATTGTATTACCTGGTGTTTTCAATCAAGACAGAAGCCCTCATATTACATGTTGTAATTTTTGTTTTACCCTTCCCCCAGAAGTAATATTGTGATTTCTTTCAAGCTTTTATAGTCTAAAACTGACCTTTCTGTTTATTTAGCTGCCTTTAGTTTTATGATGACAAAATCTGTACTGGGTGGGTACTTAATGGATTATAGGAATGTTGTTCATGCACTTGAGAGCTAAATGTTGAAAGCAATTGTGTGTGGTACTTCCCTGATGTCAAGTTGGAGGAGTAGTGAATGTATATAATTTCCTGTAAAAGCAAGCAAGCTGATTCAAACCTACAGGAAAGTAATGATGTCATGACACGATATCATTGTGTTTATGGAGCTCTCTTCCTGAAAATCTAAGCTAAAGAACAGCACTGCTTGCATGCCAGCCTTGCCAGGCATGGCAAAGTCAGAGCTGTATAGTGAAATACAGAGAAGAAGTAACACTCCCTACTGTTCACTTAATCACTCATGAGTTTGTGTAATGAACAACTGCATGCAGCATGGATCACTCAGTGGATTAATACTGTAGCCCCATGGAGGTTTGTAGTAGCCAATGACTATGACAGACAAGTCCTTCCCCTCTGCTGTTTACCGGGTCAGAAATACAATGAGCAACAGTGGGAGAACATGTCAAATAATGAAAATTAGCATCTATTCTCTATTAAATACATGTGATATGTATTCCTTTAAAACACACACACGTATCTTCATGTCTGTTTTACAGTTATAACACAACAAAGAAAACATCTTTAGCTGGGGAGAGAGGGCCTATGCTCAAACAAAGTACATCTTGAGAAGGACTAGGTGTCCTCAAGGGTCTCTGGAGGAAGAAGGACATAGGCATTACAATGAGAAAAGTGATGAGATACTTGTGATAGGAGGAGTTCAGTAACAGCTGGATCAAGACCACATTGTATAAAATAGGACCTGAAAAAGTATGGTGATGGATAGATGGGATGTCAGCTGGAACACAACAGTGCTCCTTCTAGCAAAAGAGAAGACAGGATATAGTTTTAGGATGAGTCAAGTTCTACAGAGCTTTATTGAGCTGGGTGATGAAACCAGTGCTCAGGATGAGGTGGATGATTTAGTCCATGGTGGTTTTAGTAGTCTGTAAGGAAGGCTTGTAATATAAAATAGGAATAAGCTAACATACTTTATGCAAAACACTGTGAGAGCAGAGACCACAGTTTTAGCAAGCAAGCAATCTTTAGAGGTGGCATAAAGAAGAGGCAAGAATGAGGCTGCTGATTCATTCAAGGTTTTGGGGGGAGAGAAAACGTTCAGTACTTTGAAGGGGATCACACTGCTGCAGGCCTGGATATCTGTGAGAGCAATGGGAGGACCAGGAATGAGAGCAAAGCAAAGGGAAAGATTTAAGATGCTTTAGATGGTTGAACTTTTAATTTCTTTTAACACTGGAGCTGTTCACCTTCAGATAGGAATGAACATAGTGAATAACTAAATGTGGATATGGCATAAATCATTTGGGCTACTAAATGATGCCAGCAATGCCTTAGGATGTGAAGATCCTTCAGGATGGTGAAAAAATACCCTTTAGTTCCATCATTGCTTTTTGAAAGCAGAACATACACACAAAAAAGGAAACCCAACAACAACATGACTTAGTCTCCACATCCTTGAGTAAACAAACCACAAACCAATGTTTCAGGGCTTCTAACACTTGCTGTGGTAAGAACAGGCCATGGAAGTGAGTGGAAAGGGTTAAGCACAAAATGGAACTTTTTGTCATTCATTCCACCTCTAATGTTACTTAACTTTTTATTTGAGACAGGATGCTTTTGGGTTCCCAGAAGTCCCCCTTAGCATTTGGAGAATAAGAGTGTGATCATTTGATATTACCCTCATTCCCTTGGAGCTTCAAGTGTGAGCATTATATGAACTTATCCAGACAACCAGATGCTCAGCAAAAAGAAAATAATATAGTTCGTGTGTCTGCCTGTGCACATGGTTGTATTCACACACATATCTAGCAGTCCTGGTCAATAAATCCCCATCAACACACCTTAAAATACAAGCAATTTTTTTTAAAGGTTGCTATGAGTACATAGAAAAGTTCAATTTCTTCATGCACGGTGTTTGCTTAGCCAGTATTTTGCAGTTTTGCCTTCAGGGAAGCCTGCTGTCTCTTCTTGTTTGTTGGGACAATGAATACATTCTCCCAACTCCTTATGTTGAACCACAGAATGGTTTGGGCTAGAAGGAACCTTAAAGCTCATCTAGTTCCATCCCCCTGCCATGGGCATGGACACCTTCCACTAGACCAGGTTGCTCAAAGCCCACAATACCTGGCATTGAACACTGCCAGGAATAGGGCACTGAAAACTGTTTAAATATATTTTTGCAGGGTGCAGTGGAAGAAAAGAAGAAACTCTTGAGTTTCATCTTCCCCCGGTGTGGATTGGGTACTTTTTGCTGTGTTTTTCTCTAACTTGAAAATTCACTTCCTCATGTAAACACACCAGAGAGAAAGATGGTGAACTACAGCTGTTGACAGGGTGTGGAACTCTTGAAATCTTCTTTTGATGAGTTACCTTTGGAAAAGTGTAGTGTCTAAACTGTGGTAGAAGATACAAGAAGGAGACAGAGGGGGGAAAAATGTCTTATGGAGTTATGCTGGAATTGCCAAAGCAATCTTTCTTCCAAGAATCCTTAACATTCACAAGACATTGGCTGACAGAGCTCTCTCTTTGCTCTCAAGGCATCCCTATCCATGTTTTTGGGCAAACTCTGAATTCTCACTGGTTTCAAAATGAGCAGCACGGGGTTTCTTTGGAGGGAACAGAACTTCTCTGAACTTCACAGTGAGAAACAACCTTCAGAAACAGGCACCACAGGAGTAATGAAGTCTCAAGGGTCTCACGGAAGCTGATCATTTCCCTGTCATTGCTGGTCTCTAACCTCACCATGCAGTCTGCTGCAGGTGCTTTCCTGTCTCCAAAGGGCAAATTGAATGCTGTTTTCATCCCAGCTTTTACAAGAAGTAAAGCTGTGTGCCTGACTGCAAAGCTAGGGAGAGATTCACACATGACTCCAAGGGCTTGGTCATAATTTCACAACCTTTTGTAGCACATTTGAGAGTGGTGTAGTCAGTATAAAATGAGAAGTGGGCTCTGGGCTTATTAGTACATTCATTGAGAAACGGCTCTGATGTCTTATTGTAAGTCTCAGGCTACTGTAATTGTGCCAATGGCCCTGAGCAGCCTTGGCTGACATTCCCTTGTCAGATGCTGTCAGGAAAAGGGCAACAAGCAATGAGCCATGGATGTTGCCTGGTACAGGGAACAGAATACCATGGGCCACTGAAACATTTGAAATACCCTCTGGGCTCTCAGAAGCTGTTGGGCAGTGGGTCGCCATCTCCTTCCTTCTTGCCACTCTTCAGCACTAAGGGCTATAGAAATAGTAGCACAGAGAATCAGGCAGTCACAGTAGGACTTTTTTGAAAGATCCATGATTTATTTTTATACCTTTTTTAAAAGCACAGCTAGTAATCTTGATTAATGCTCCAGAGCATAAGGAACTTTGGATATAAAAAAAGAAGGGGAGAATATGAGAAGTGTCACCCCGCAGCTGGCATCTCAGGCTACATCTGTACTAGTTAACAGAGGAATGACATAGCAAGGACAACGGCCCTGAGTTGAATGTCCTATTAAACTCTTAGATTGATCTCTGGCATATTCTAGGCCAAGCCAAATAGCCTTCTTCCACACTATTCCAAAGCAGAATAGGTAAGCCAGCATAAGTCTTCAACTGTACCCTGTAAGACAGTCTGGAAGCTAAAAGAGTTTGATAGCACAGTTGGAATTACTCCATGCAAGATTTGCCAGAGAACTGGTGATGTATGCTTTGCTACTGTTCATGTAGCCTCAATCAGTAGAGTAGTTTCTGTCTCACATTATGCCCTATGTTTGTGTGCTCTCACATTAGTGTTTTATTTCAGTTGTAGAGATGGATGGACTGTCACATGCAGCCATGTGTCACATCATTCCCTTATAATAATTTCTACTGACTGCCTTTTTCAGACTGAATACATAGTAGGTGTATTCTTCACCTTCAGTCGCAGATACTTCCACCACATTTCTTTCGTCCACTGACTTGGAAAGTAAAGTATTACTTCACATGAGAAAAGTTTATGCTGTGGGCCCAGTTTGTCCTGTTTTACAGGCAGATCCTGTTTTTAGCATTTTGAGTCCTTGGGCTCAGCAGGAATTCAAATATTTCACTAATATGCCCCCTCAGTGAGATACACATGCCCTACTTTTTGTGCTCTGGGACATAAACGTGGGGAGTGTCTCCAAAGCCCTGTTCCATGGATCTACCTCCTCCATAGGCTGTACATGGAGTTGAACAATAGCAGCAGCTCTTCTGAACCCTGAAGTTATTGTGGCATCTTTTGTATGCAGCTAGAGCAGGTGGGGGTCAGGCATGAGCCACGTTTTTCTTATATCCTCATTCTTGTGCTCCAGTTTTTGTTTCTTTCTCCAGATAAAAGTCTTCTGTGTGTTTCCAGACTAATTTTTGACCCATGTCAAAGAGACTGAGGACATGAAAGGGAAGAATTGTATCCTATGATTGAATTAGCTCTGTGTCTCTTGAGATTTCTTAGGAACTTCCAAATTACATGTTCTTGGTAGGAGCCAAAAACTGTAGGAAGGGCTATATTTCACCATCTTGCTGAACTCAGCAGTTGCTTTGGGAAGAAAATGAGGTTCCAAAGACTTCATATTTTAAAAGCTGAAAGTGTCATATTTTAATGAATCTGTGAATGATCAACAAATAGCTTCTCTTTTTAATCCAAAAAGCAAATTAAACACTTTCAAACTGCAAAGGGAAAGTTTTTTTCTGACATGCATTTTATTTCTCCATGCTTCATTCTTGAGGCTTTTTGAGATTTTGACTTTAGGTTAGGGGAATAATCTGAAACCCTGAAAGCCCTCAAGAGCTGAGAGAACCTTTTCCTACCCAAGCATTAAGGGCATGAGCCCCCAGTGCACCATATGGGTATTTGTCTCCCTCTTGTGGCTTATTCCATGAGATAAGACACAATCCTGCTCCACTGGTTTGCTAAAGCCAGTCAAGCTTCCAATGAAGTGGAAGAAATGTGTACAGTGGGTGTCCTGTGCAACTATCCTATATGCAAACTTCGACTAGTAAAAACCTAGTTTGTCATTAGGAGTCAAACCCAGCAGGAGAGTCAAGCAGGCTCCATACAGGACATAAGCAGGGTTATTTTCAGCAGGGATTGGTTTCTGTTTACATCTTTTCCGGCTCTAATGAGAAAGGGGTTCCTGGAGTGAACACATTTAGAGGAAGACAGAAGAAACCACTTTGTGGATCAGCCTTTTTTATCTCTCAACCACTACCTCAGTCAGTGGCATTTTTTCCCTGCTGAGCATACACATTGAGGTATCACACTCAAGCTGCAGCAGCCAGGAATGGCAAGCAGCAGGAAGCGGAGAAATTCCTTTTGGAGTAACACATAGACCCTCTTCTTTCACTTGGGCAAGCCTGGAGGAGCAAAGGATGCTGTGGTCTCCATGAGCCCACTCCTTCTGTTTTGTCTAGAGAGAAAGGGTTCGCCCTTTACTGGAAAAAGAGGTGGAGACCTGAGCTGATTTCATCTGTGAGGCAATATCTCCACTTCTCCGGTGTGAGACAAATGTGAGCGAGCTGGTCCACACCCAGTAAAAGAAGGTATTTGTTTCTTTCCCAGGCATATTACTGAGGCTGTCATGGGACCCAGGCAGGATTTCGGAATGTGGGCAGAAACCCATATGAAGGTAAATGGGCATATGCCCGAAAGAAGGGCATTGGGCTCACCAGGGGTGATCAAGCTTGGCACTCTCGCTGGAGGCAGTACTGTGCACACGGGGTGAGGCAAGAGAAGTGGAGGCACCAGTTGCTTATGCTATCTAGCTGTCAACAAATGCATTGTCCTTCCATTGTTGCATGAGCACTGGGCTCGCTCAGAGACAAAGTCAGAAACTAGTCTATGAAGACGGGTACCTATTTCCTTAATAATTCTACTTCTTTTCTTCCTATCAGGCTTTATGCCATTAAGTTATATTCCAAAACTGGTTGCTGAAGTCTTTTAGAGAGGTCCTGGATTTAACCTGGAGATAGTGTCCACACCTTGGAAGCTCAGGGCTTCTGTGTTGCACAAACAGTTGCTACCGAACTATATAAAGCAAGCTCCAGTGAAGTAGGAGCTCCTTTCAAACAACGACAACAGAAGTCTTTGTGCTGACAAAGAAAGAATGTTTGCTCTCTCAAAGAAGCTAAATCACACCTTAACCTGCTCAGGACTATTCAAAACCTGTAAGATAAAACCTAAGTCACAAACAGGAGAAGCCAACTGAGCTTTTTACTTTTTCTTGGCTTGGTTTCTTAAACTCTGAACTCAAAGAGAGTTTTGTTTACACTTCTCCTTGCAGGCTTCTCAGCTGATGGGGTTTCACACATCTGTTGTGGGTGGACAATGAAGAAAACATTCAACACTTCCCATGCAGAGGTGGCTCAGCTAATTCCATGCTCAGACAGTAGCAGGTGTCCAGGCTGCATGTTGCTACACTTGTGGACTTCAGTATCAGGAATCTCTGATACTGGACTTCAGGACAGAGTACTGTTTCATATGTGCTTTGTAGACAGCCCTAATTAGCTAAATTAGTTTGTCTGCATCATAAATGTAAAGCAGTGTACACTGGATTTGTCTCTAATTGTGCCATTGCTGTGGTGATGGGTTGCAGGCTTTTCCTTTGTTTTTTTTTTTTAACTTTCTCATTAGCGCTTAGCTTTAGGCATTTGTCAGAAACCACAGCCTCCAAAAGCTCCCACTCCTGTCCTCTTAATTTTGACTCACAAGGTTTTAATGGATGAACAGAAAGCAAAGAAAGCCTTTGGTTCTCATACCATTCAGCAAACCTCCGGCTGGCACTGGCATTGTTTGGGAACCCTTGTGGGGATGAAAGGAAACTCTGTACAGATGTGGCCTCTTCTGAGGCTGCTCTTTGAGGCCTGTTGATTCTCAGAACAAAAAGCACGTGAGGAGGGTGACTGGCAGGGGATTTCCATGGGGTGCTCGAAGTGAAGTTATTTTAAACTGATCCTGCACCACACAGGGCTAGTGCTAGTCCTTGGTGGGAGGGGACCTCAATAGCACAAATGCTGCTGTGACCCTTTGTACACAGAGGATTTTTCCATAACCTCGGTGGGACTGAGGCTGACATGTCCACTGCGTGGTGGAACAGCAACATTGCTTGGAGATCCCCTGGGCTGATAGGCTCACAAGGCACATCATGATGCAGGCTCACCCGTTTGGAGCTGTGAAATGTAGAGCTGGAAGAAATGGCTTTTGCAGGGACAGCTTGGGTGTTTCTATTCCCAGACCTTTCTAGGGAGGAAGAGAGAGATTAGTGCACATGGATCTGGCTGCTGTGTATTTTTGGACGTTTTTCTCCACCTGTGAGAAGTTAATGGGGTGAAGCCATCTGGTTGGCTATCTCTGTGCCTGCTGTGAAGACACGCTCGTGGAGTACTTATGACAAATCCCATCCTTTCTTCCTAAATCCTCATATAGGGATTTTATGAGGCATGATATATGAACCCTGCCCCATGAGAGGATTAACCAGGTCTCAGAAACTAGGAGTGGAAAATGGGGTCCCTCCTGAAACAAATCTCGCTATTAGTATGACCGCTGAATAAACTGAGGCTTTGGATAGTAAAACTGTAACTGAGGCAGGAAATTTGATTACAACCATCAATCCAGCTGTCCGACTTCATGCAATGAAAGCTATCCTGAACTCATCACTATAGCAGCATGGCATCCCACATGTAAAGACTGAAGGCCTGGCCACACTGAAGGTGATGGGAGTTAGCTCATTCATTCTGATGAGGCTATGGTTTCTTTTGCAATGTCTAGTAAAGAACATTTATCTCAAATTCCTCTCCCACCCTGAGGTATTTTAACTGGTTTATTGCTTGATGATGTAACTTTTAAGCAATCCTATGAAGATGGCCTTTTTTGCCCAATGTTGAGGTTGACCAAAAGTAGGTGAGCAGCTGAGAGGCAGCGGTCAATAACCCAGTTTATGATGCAAGCTCCCAGAGGTAGATGGATCAAAGGCTACCTCAGGTATCCCTGTGGCAGGGAGAAGCAAGCTCTTCCGGGAACTTGGAGCAGTGCTGGGAAAGCTCGGAGAGAGGGGAAGTGACTGACCCCTTCCTCCCTCTCTTCTCTTCTCCCACATCTGCAAGCTCTCATACAAGACCATTAAGGAAAGGCTGGAACTCTTCCCCCTCAGGTACACAACTCCCTACCACACCAGCACTGGCCTGTGACCACTGGTCTCCTTTGCCCCGGAGTTTCCATTTTGCAAAGTAATGCTAGGGGACACAATTTCTATGTATGATTTCATTCTTTCATGCCATAGGCTAATTGCTTCCTTGTACCACAATGTGTTCCAGCTGTTGGTCTTTATCTGTTTCTGGATTTCTTCTGTCACTCTGCTGCATGGGTAATTTAGAAATTGTTCCCACATTTCCTCCTTTACTTCAAAAGGAACAAGAAAACAAAAACACTTACAGGCGAAATGTACTTGCTGCTAATGTATTTCTCCATGTGAGAGGCTCCAAGATCAAATTCCCTAAATATTACCTATCAAAAGGGTTACTTTGCATCTGTTGATGCAGAGCAGAGCTGCTTCTTTGGTGACACTGCACAGACAGAAGGCCAGACAGAACTGTGACAAGCTGCGCTGTGCAGTATGTGACAAACCCACCTTTAATCTTCAAAGTAGTGAGATTATTTGTCCAAGCTTGCAAAGACTGTTCTGGCTTGGGAATGAGGGAGAATGAGGACCCATTAATTTGTTTGTAAAATTTGATGTGGTCCTTCTGTGACCTCACCAATAGATGACAACAATTAGATTGAATTTACTTCTTCAAATCCACCAGGCTGCTTAGAGAGGTGGTTTGGTGGCACACAGCACTAGACAGACAGCCAGAGATCAGATTTTCAGAGTGCAAGCAATGCATGTGAGAGGTGGATTAAAGAGGTCCTCCCAGCCTCAAAACATTTCCCAACACCCAAAAGCAAGATTACAACTAACGTGCTTTCAAGATGTAAAGTAGCATATCAGTTTTAATTATTTTCAACTGCAAATATGTTATGAAGAGAAGAGAAGAAGTATAAGGAGATGCCTAGGGAGATGGGTGAATTTGGCAGTGAGATTCAAAGCTGACCTTTTCGAGGTATTAATCACTGACTAAGTTAACATCTGACTTTAACTTCAACAGAAACAAGCTGCTGAGTTTACGGAAAGAGGGAGAAGAATTTTTCAGTGAATCAGGAGAAATGAAAACGGAAATGGCTGTATGGGATAGGTGTGAATTGCAACTGAGATGGCTAAATGGGGTGAAGCAGAGGCTATTTGTTTTAATTCAGTGTGAGTGTTATGGGAGGCAGACACCCAAGAACACTCTGATCCTTGGTTCCTACTGCTCTCTTTGCTTATAGCTCATTGATGGGAACCAGAGACGTGAAGAATTAAATACCCAGGTGCAAAGTGAACCAGCTCTGAACTTCAGTGACCTCTATTTCAGGCTCATTAGTCTGATCTGTCTCAGGAGTGTTAGCTGGTGGCCAGAACTTTTCTCCCAAGGTATACCCAGCAAGAGAGGTCTATTGCATGTTTCTGTTGCTCATGTAAGCAGGGTGAGTTGCATCATGTGGCCTACAGAACTGTTGTTATCTCAACCCTTTGTGCCCCACGTTGGGCGCCAAAAAGAACTGTCGTGGTTTGAGGCACCTCAAACAGTTCTGCGCACTCCCCCCTCTTTCTTCCCCAGTCCCGGGGAAATGGGAAGGAGAATCAAAAGAATGCA
>JASSUY010034595.1:0-28529 GCA_032466535.1 Forpus xanthops
AACAGTTCCATGTCCTTTTTACGTTGAGGACACCAGAACTGCACACAATACTCCAAGTGAGGTCTCACAAGAGCAGAATAGAGGGGCAGGATCACATGAGACCATCCCAGCATCTGACCTGTAGGAAAAGTTTTAACAGCATCCCATCATAGTTTTTTAGAATCCTCTTGGGTTTTATCTTTCTGAAACTCTCTCAGCCTTTTCATACTTCCCTCAACCATGAGCAAAGTGATGCTATTATACCACTTTCGACTAAGATAATAACAGTAAGGATAATTAGGATCTACATGGAAATGCAGCCTATTTTCCCCCTCCATGGAGCCATGTGGAGTTACAGGCTTGTTCCATGGGGTGGAAGTGGTGCCTTTAAACTAGAAAGCTGAGGAACATTAAAGACCATTTCAAAGGTCTAGGAGCCAGGCAGAGTTTTTCCACTGGCTTCACTGGGCTCTCAGTCAGGCCCTTGTGAATGACACTAATCTCATCACAACCATTACTTGATTCCTTCTAATTGGCCACCCAGTTTACTTTGGAGTGATAACTTGGCACCTCTTTTAGGTTATTGCTCTCCTCTTTCTTTTAGATTTTAAGTAGCTTATCCTGTATGTTCCCTCATCCCTCTTTTTGCTTTAAAGGCTCTGTGAAACTGTTCTGTGTCAGCCCTGCATTTATGGAAATGGAGGACAACCTAGAGCAATAGGTTGTAGAAATGCTGGCATGAAGAACAGTGACCCCTCTTGCACTCAGCCTTGGTTTTCCCTGATCATTGTATCTGAATGACACATTCCTCCTTACTTCTCCTTTACTCAGGACATTTCAGAAACTGTCAGTCATCCCTTGCAGAAGAAACAGGAAGAGGGACAGCAGAGCTGCAAACCATGTCTGTGTACAGAAGCCAGAGCAGCAGCTCTCCCATTTGCTCTTACAGAGTGGGGAAAATCATTACTTCCAGGGTAAATTTTTTTTAAAGCCAATACTAAAACTTGTTATGAAATCAAAGCAGATGTTGGATTTTATCCTAGACATTGCCAGAAGTTGTTTTTTTCATCAGCTGAGATACCAAATGACAAACAAACCAGTGTTTCAGAAGTCAAATAACCTCACTGCACCCCATGCATCTCCAAACCCAATTGACAGTTATCACCAGACATGAGCACCCAGCAAAGGTGTGATTAATGAGAGTCCATCATGGAGAAACAGGCCCTATGACACACCTGAACACCCTGTTAAGAAGCCAGTTTAAAACATGCCCAAGTTTCAGGTAATGTAATGTACCTACTGGGGAAATATTTACTTATTTAGTTTTAAAATCACATGCCAGATACAAATTGCCAGAGTTGAATCATACAGGGGTTGGATACAAAGTCGTATTGAATTTAGTGGAAAGCCAGTCACTAACTTCTGTGAACTTTGGATCCGTCCCCTGCCCTTGAAGCAGCCAGGAGAGTGTCACACTGCTTTAGAGGTGAGCAAACTGTGGAGCTGTGCTTGAGGTTCAGCTAGTGCCATAAATACACTCTCATTTCATCACTCTGCCATGAGAGAAACACCACGTGGAAAAGTTGACTTTTATGTCACTATTTACAATAGTAAATAGCATAGTGTAAGCTATTAATAGAGTATTAGTTCAGGAGACTGTTTAGTTTGGACTTACACCAGATTTTTCTCCTCATGTAATTTCTAATCCTGATTAATGGCTTGGGGGGGGTTGGATTCACAGCTCCTGAATAAGGAGAAACATACTGTACTAACTCACTGAGATCCTGTGGCACAAACCTGACTGCTGATCTCCACTCTTCTGTTAGAGAACTGCAAACCACTTTGCAGTTGCACGGATCTGACCTGTCCTGTCAGAGATGCAGAATTCTTGGGCATGTCCCACTGGGAGCATCTCGACACTCTAATTTGTTATTTCCAGCAATATTTTGTGAGTTAGTGGTCAAATCCCATTGCAAACACACCATGTATCATCCATGCAAGTTTGTCACAGGTACAAACTCAGATCGCAACCACCGCTCTAGTCTGGTCCTTAGAGCTAATGTGAGGCTTCTAGTCACAGACTATTCCTGATCTTTGAGATAACTGCACCAGAAAACACCCCCATTGTTTTCCGGGCACATTTTATTCAGCAAACTGTAACTGCAGATTGCCAGAAAGATTATCAAATGTCAGCCAGTGAGACCAAAAAGCAAGTCTCAGAGTTGGCCCTGAGCCAAGGACTCTCAAAGATCTGTTGAGTCTTAGGATAATTGTCTGCAATGCAGGGGGTTGCGAGGTTGGGCTTAAAGTTCTGCTTTAAATGAGAAACTGGCTAAAGACTGATGAGATTTGGCAACCATCAGGCAGTATTTCTAGTAATTTCACCCATAAATCAGACTGTTAAGATGAAGCTTTGAAAGTACAACAGGAGAACTTCATTATTTGATAATTTATAGTGTTGTATGTAGTATACTCCACCTTGGGAACAGTTACTTTGGCACGCACCAATCTTTCTGGATAATCTGCATTACATCAGTGTCTCAGGAATGTAAGACTATGATTGAAGCAAATCCTAGATACAAATTATATAGTGTAACTCGCATTAGGAGAGACACCAGAACAAAGAGGTGGCTTTGTCATCAAGGAGATTAATATGTGAGCAGTGGCTACTGTATCTTCATTTAAATGCTGGAGAGATTTGCAGGAGGAAAGTAGCTCACACAGGAAAATCCATTGTTAGCCATTGGTGTTATTCCCAGACAGAACAGAAAGTTTAGTGTGAACTTTGGAATGTCATTGATCTTCTACAAAACTCTTCTCCGGGTTCACACTGCAGTGAAAAGTGGACTCTGAGGTAAAGGAATAATTATCCCATGGCTGAAAGTACTGATCTCTGGGCATTGTACCTTCATATCTTATCTCTGTACACACAGGAAAATTAGGTGTGAGAAAGCTTATCCCATTATCAAACTTCCCAAAAGTGCTTTGAACAAAGATCTCAGGGTAGAAGCCAAGCAAAACAGGCTGCCCTGCCCACCTGCTGGTCACGGTCAGCACAGCTTCCATACTACATTAGGAATAAATGCCAGCTAGGCATCTCAGATTCCATGACCCTTCCCACCTCGCACCTTTGGCTCAGTGCTAGTTGTTGCAGTGAAGTGGAAATATGTCCAGAAGCAACTAAATGTCCATTTTCTGAATAGTGGTGATGATTCTCACTTGTGATTAGCTTGAGGGTAATTCCTTCATTGGCACCTGTCCACTTCCAGCCATGGGATAGGTCATTTGGAAGAAAATCATTTCACTGGAGAGCCATGGATAGATTTCAAAGCCTTGTACTATTGCTGTGAAGTTGATTGCTGGGATTTCTAACTTGCATATTGTGCTTAAACCATTATAAGAGATCCCAGAGTTAGCCCTAGGGCTCTGTTTTCTCATTATTTAGATGTACACTCTATTGACCCAAAAAAAAAATAAGGTTTCTTGTGTTGGCAAAAGATGCTCCTAACCAGAACTGCAGCTCTAGGATTCAAATATTCTTTCTTCCTCTTATAATACTTTCTGGACAAGTAGTGTACACAGTAAAACACCTGCTTTTTCACCACCTTAAAAAGAAAATTGCTAGAAATATACACTGTTCTCCAAATTATAGTTACAACAACTGACATATCTCACCTTATTATGTTCTGCCACTAAAAAAAAACCAAATACCTGTCTGTGAACCTTCTTTTGGATCACAAGTAAAGGGCAGCCATGAAAATCTTGATATGATTGAGCTGAGAAAAGTCAAGTGAGACAGATACAGATTTCATTCTCAGTGCAGGACTCCGAGCATTACAGGCACAGCTTTGGGGTCTGGGCAGCAGGCGGCAGTGATAAATCAGCTACCCAAGAGATAAAAGCCAAAGAACTGTCTTTATTTCTAGGTCTTCTGTACAGTGGCAGGGAGACAGATGGACTTTAGAACAAGTCTGTGCTTGGTTTTGAAAAATGACTTTGTAGAAAAAGGTATAGGGCATGCAGCCAGTCAAAAGGAAACCTCAGTCTAAACAGTGCATTCAGTTGGCCTACTGAAACCAGCTGCAAACAAGTGTATGTGATATTTAACGTCACAAATAAAGGGGTTTGTCCTCCTCCTCAAAAGAGAAATGGAACCCATTTCTGGTTGGATCACTGTGGATCACAGGTGGCAAGATGTGAACTGTTGGATCTCTCTACGAGACACTTGGAATGTTCCACCACCATGCCCCATCAGGGTGGCAGAATCTCATCCCTGACATTAAGGTTGGGAAAAAAAAAGAAATAGATCTGGTTCTTTTTACCTGGTTAATGAAAATTTGGCTTTCTTTCATGCAGACAAGTTTTCTGAAAGGAAAGTATCTGCACTTGATACCTTTGACAAACCAAGCTAAATAGTAAAAGGACTTCAAGTTTATCCATGGCTCCTGATACCAATCTCCCCATCTAAACCAACCAAAAGAAGACAAAGAACCAACACCAAAGGATGTTACCAACACCCACTGACACTGCAAACAGCATTCAAGTATCTTACACGAGAAACACTTTGGAACAGCCTTTGCCTTTGCCATCACACATGTGGAAACCTTCTTACAATGACTATTGGTTACTAAGAAACAGAAAGGAGTTGGCATGGATTAAGTTCAGTTAATAGGGCTTGGTAACATCATTTGCAATCACAAAGGACGTGTAGCAGGAACCAATCCTGCAGTCCACAGAGTCCCACGTGCAGAGCAGCTGAGGATCTGGCCCAAAGGTTGCAGCTGCAATCCCCAAAACAAACACCACTCCGAAATAATCAATGTCTCAATGTTTGAAGTCTATTCTCTTCTGAAACAATAAATCAGCATGCTTGACTCAGTGTGCTGGCCTGGACTTGGATCCCAGCAAGTTTGTGGGGATTTGCCACTGACCTGTGCAAACATTCATGCATCCAAACGCTGAATCTGTTACTGGAGTCATCTTGTGTACTCTCCTTTGCTCCAACTTCTGTCAGACTGTTGCACATATTTGCTTACATATCAATTTAAAGAAAAAAGGCCAATTTCTCGCTCAAGTAACCTCATGTTTGCTTGCGATACTTCAGACCCAAGCCTGGAGCTTTGCCTGCTGCATGAGATTCAGTAAATTAACCCAAGGACCTGATCCTGCAGAACAGCAAGTGATGAAGTAACTCACGATGCCCAAAATGTTTGCAGCATCAAGGATGGGAATCATAAGTGAAAACAACCAAAGTCTATTTTCAGTGTCTAATATCAAAGAAATCCAAAAGCAGAAATACATGAACAGTGAATAATTAAGACTCCCAATATTCTTTCCATTTTATATGGTGATTAAAAGAGCATAATTTAAAAGAATAAAAAGCAAAAATGATTTTCAGCCTGGAAGAAGAATGTTTGACATTTTGTGGATGTTACTTTTTAAAAAATATTATCACACACAATTTAATTCCCTTTAAAATTAATAAATCAAAACATCTAATAAATGTTTATGGCATTATACCTGTAGACACAATTATAGATTATGTGAGATGGGTAAAGGTGGAAAAAATCTATTGGCAAATCAACATTTGTAGAGCTTTGCGCTTCTGACATGAACAGCAAAGAATAAGGACTAATAAATGCTTGCACACTGACCATGACTGAGTCAGCCATCTCTTCTTAGCTTGTAGTGCACTGGAGGTGAAAGCCCCCCGTAGTGTCCTGGCAGCCAGACAACCACTTAACACTGAAAGCGTTCTGTTCCTACAGCCTTGTGAAGTTACCACCCTCCAGCAGTCTGCCTAGCTGGAAACGGGTGCAAGCTCCTGGCAGTGACCCAGATATCTCTTATCTGCACAAGATGTTTTGTAGTCTCATTGGGAAAGATAAGAGAGAGAGAGACTCTTCAGGAGAAATTAAGTTCATGAACAGCTATAAAATCAACTGCAGAAACGGAGGAGCTTTCAATGGAAATGAGAAACTTTTCCACCATTTGCATCAAAGGCAAATGCCTTCACATAAGCAAGTGGAAAATTAGTGGGACAAAAGAGTCAAAGGCAATAATGCAGGAAACCATTCAGCAGGTAGGCCTAGAAATGCAACATCACAAATGTGATCCAGAAAGATGTGCAGGTGGGAAATCCTGCCTGCACCTCAGAGGTGACAGATAAAGCTGGCTCCAAAGATAAGGAGGAGCATGGTGCAGAGGAAGAGGTCAATGAACAAAATCATAGGCTAAGACTTCAATGCCGAGACCTTGATTAAAGGAAGCTGTAAGTACTCATGTGGCTTTAGTAACTAAACAGAACTGAACCGTGTGCTTAAAGGGAATCTTTACGTGCTTTGCTGAAGAACTCAGCCCCAGAGCAGCACGGGTTGAATCTATTTCTCCAAACAGAAATGTCAATTCTGTATTCACTGAAGGAAATATTTTTTTTCTGGACAATTCCTTCCTCTTGGAAGTCAGTTTGCAAGTCCTGAATCTGGCTTTCCCTCCCTTTGACTGATCAGGATGTGTGATAACTGGTTTCTCAGAAGGGCAATACAACAATTCTGGAACAAAGACTAATTGAGACACCAAGCTGTATATACATTAATTTTTAACAAGAGAGGGGAAAGTCTTAACTCTGGCCGGAAGCTCTTGTATCCTATGTGGATATTATTGCTGGCAGGGAATCAGTGAAAATATTCAGAGGGGAGAGATCTATCATTTAACTGAGATATCCTGATTATAACATGAATCATCTACAACACGCAACATGCATCGTTCTGAGCTCTCAAAGAGCTCAAAGATGGTGCTGAAATCAGACTTCTGTCCCACCAAAAAAAACACTGTAATTTTGTCTCTTATTTAAAATCAACAGCACTGGTAGCATTCAAAATGAGAAACATCTTCATTCTGAATTTCAGACAGAGGCAATGGCTGGTGTCTGGGCAACTGGATAATAAGCAGAGAGAGTATCACATTGGAATTGAGTTGGGGTTTGGTTTGTATTTATGTGTTTACTAGGGCAGATGAGCCCAATGCTATCAAAGAAGAAGAGCTATTACTACCACTCTTTTAACTCTCCTCAAGCAGTTAAGAAAGCCTCCACTCCACTAAAATGCTGCTGAGGGTTACTCACCCATCCCCTTGGTGTGGTTGAAGTCGCCTTTCACCACTTTACAGGTTTTGCCATCACCACTGCAGATTCCACAGCGATCCTCTTTGGCAGCTGAGCCAATGATTCCATCGCAGCCAATTTTCTAATGACAACAACCAAAGGTCCTCATTATTTTGTTTGCAAGGTTAAAGTATTTCTATACATTGAGATCAAGACTAAGATAGACATCTGACTGAAAACCTGAATGGGAAGAGAACACTGGGAATTAGGGGAGCACACATTTGGAATGGTGTTGAGTTGGTTATTCAGCAACCCCCTTCCCTCACATTAAAGCATGAACTTTGCTACAGAAGATTTTTCTGAAGAGCATCACAAAATCTAGTTATTCCAGATACCATCATAGATTTCATCCTAACCCACTAACTTCCTTCAAGCACAATAGGTTAAAATTATGTTTCATGTTTCTATGACAATTTCCGTCTGAAGATCTCAAAGACATCCCGAAGAAATGGACCTCTACAGTGATACTTAGTTTAGAGAAGAGAAAAAAATGTTCTCCTTACATGAAAATTAACCCAACTAACCAGAATCCTGGGCATGGCCATTCTCCATACAAAACCTAAATGCTATTATAAGTTCCAGTGTGCTGCTGACTGAATGAGGTCTGCTTCGGACCAGGATCTGAACAGGGAGTGTAACATTCAGTTCTGACAACACTTCTGTAATACCTGAAGAAAGACCTCATGAATCAGAGAGTTCAAGACACCTGCAATTCACTGTAGCTCAATGGAAGCAGGTCAGGTTCATATTTGGCCAGTCTGTACCATAAGATTGCTAAAACAAGCATGACATTTTCTATGTGCTTGCACTGTATTAAGCTTAGACATTCAATTGATAAAGAAAACCCCAAACAAGAATTCCACCTAAAGCTTCATTAATGTTATTTTCATCATTTTCTACACCTAACTAAACTCTTTCCAACAGAAAAACTAAAGCTTTGCTTCCACAAACAGGTATTATTAGAAGAGCCACAGTATTCTCCCTGTAGTTATAGATACTGCCATGGTAAACTTCCTTATTCCTCAACCATGTACAGGTTATGATGGTGAACATTGTACATTTGCACATCTTGAGGTTGACAAGATTTATTTTCATTTACTTTTTCTATGTTTCCATCCATGTAAGACCCTGGAAATAATCAGCAATTCCCTCTAAAACCGTAAATTTCTACTGAAATACGAGTTGTCATTATGCAAGTTATTAGGAGAGATTCTACTATTAAAAATAAGTTACAGATTTATTCTCTGTAGATAAACAGATTCTTGGCACATGAGTTTGCATGACTGTCATTAATAATATTTGAATAAGGCTGTTGGGTCTCTTCCTCCTCTTGCCTTCTTAAAATGAAGCCAGAGGAAAGTTGGAGGGAACTGAGGGAACAATCAAAACAACAAACATTTTGAGAAATAGGGTAAGCAGAGAAATATTAAGAGAACTTGGGCTGTTTATCTGAGACTGTCTGCGTGCAAGCAACACAATTTGGACCTGAGCTCAAACGTTCCCCAGTTTCAGAAGACACTGGCCACTGCCTAAGTCCAGATGTATTACAGGGATCAAAGATTGCCAGTGTTCAGACGTGTTCTGATGCAGCAATCGTCTGGGTAAATCATTACAGACAGGCCCATGCTGAGAAAGGATGATCATCTTAAACACATACAAGGGAAACACTACTCATTAACTAGAATAGCATGTAAGCTGGTGGGCAAGAACTACAGGAAAAAACCTGTATAAATGGGAGTTAAAGAAAGGTATGAAAACTACCACAGAGTTTCTGGCAGTTGCAATTCTCAAGTCTAAACTTCACACCCATGTCCAACAAATAATTTTGGGATATTGAATGTGATTCTGCCCCCAAAACAGAAGGATGTCCCAGTGGTAATCCTTCCAGGAAAATAAATATGATTTATTAATGGGGTTGCTGAAAAGCAGCTGGAAATATATGCCTGCCTGCCACCCTGCTGAGATACTGGAAAAGCTGCATTTAATTTAAGACTCTAGTGCTATCTTTTATTGTCCTGCATTGTTATTAGCACTATGTGAGCACACAAATGAATAAAAGGAATATAATGAGTGTTGAACCACACTTATTCCCAGTGCTACATGAGTAGTCTGTAGGGCTGTAATGGAGGCAGGCAAAGAATGGGGAGTTAGCAATCACATGCTTTGCATTTATGCTGTAGTCTCCCAGATAATGTAAACCAGTGCAAGGCAGCAAAGCCTCTGAAAGAACAAATCTCCCCTCTTCTGATACTGGGGCTCAAGACAAGCCATTTCCTCCCATTTTGTAAGTCATAGACACACTGACTTGAGAGACCCTCTCTGAAATCATGGAAGGTACACCCACTGAATACACAAATACACCTCCCAGAGCCTTTGCTGGTTTTTACCTTTCATCTTCACCTTAATTCCCTGAGAGTGGAGGAACTGGGAATGGCCACTGCAGCCTTCTCTTCGATGGCACCATCCCTCCTATTCACAGGGCACACTTTGCCTTCAATCCAGGGCTTGAGGATTAAACCCCCATCAGATTTGGACCAGGAAATGGCTTCTTACAAAAGAATATCTTTTAGAGAATAAATCAGTTTTCTTTCTTGGCTTTCAGATGATAATTGGTGTGTTCTTGCTATTTTATGGAGAAAAAATACTTTGGAAGCACTTTACTCTTGTCTATATAAATATTAGAGCCCATTTCTCCTTCCCATGCCTTCCAATCATTTACAAACTGGAAGTATATTTAATAACAGTATGTAATGAAACAGCTTTTGTCAAGATTGACAGTGGTCCCAAAAACTGCAGAGTCATTGATAAACACATTACAGTGACCACCTCTGTCACTCAGATCCTTTGAAAACTCCCTGCATCGGAAATACTGCCACATTTAAGTGCAAGGGGAAGAGATGGGGCTGGAAGGGTGAGGAAGATGATCCATTAAGGACTGAGCTGGGCACTTGGAGCTCATTTAAGTTCAGAAGGAAGATTAGAAAGTCCAAAGCCAGCCTGGTGTAGTCACAACACTCCCACCATCTGTTTAGTGGATGGTGGGAGCATTCACCACTGCCAGCCCTGTTCTTAGACTCATGGAGCTTTGCTGTACAATCCAGGATGAACAGTGATATCCATAACCTTGGCAAAGGGACTGATGTTGACACCACCCAGGTGTTCCAACTCCTGCCTGTACTAGCTACTAAGAGCCAGTAGTGCTGCAGTACTGGTATTAACACCGTCAACTTGACAAAGAGGAAGCAGATTTTGACCAAAGCCACAACCTTGCCCATTTTAAACCATGGGAGTGCTGGCAAGAAACTTAAAGATGGTCTTTTGGGGCTTCAAACTCTTAGCATTGACAGTTACAATTATATCTACAGGTTTCTTAATGAGCCCAGGCAGGCTCCTACACTGACACCACATTTTGGAACTATGCACTGACCTTTAAATTGGCAGGTAACTGCACATTTGCTGAGCCAAAGGACTGAAATTAATTCTAAATTGATATCTCAATCCACCCATCCTTCCCTCCCCCTTTCTTCTCATCTTTATAATTAAACATCTGAATATGCTGCTTGTTGGGTGGTATTTCCAGCTTCAGTCATTGCTGGCTCCAGCATAGGAAAACTTCTCTTCTCTTCTGAATACACATCATTTGGATTCTTCTGTGTGAACTATTTTCTACAGTGCTTGGGTATTTTTAATGGTATTTTTATTTGTCTTTTCAATGGCTGCGCAAGAACTCAATTGATACAGGCTGCGTGAGTATGTTTTGCTACATAAACACAATTCTTTTTGTTACATACACCCACCCTGTGTAAGAAATGACATTGTAGGCTCACAAAACTGTAATGCTTCCCATATGCTGAGTTAACTAGCTGTCTCAATGCATCAAATATAAATATTGATGCAACATGTGCCATTTTACAAATTAATCATGTACGGAGCATGCTGGTTATGACAGATCCATCTACACTGCCAATTCTTTGTCCATAATATCCAGTGTCCATTGATACCTCCAGGGATGGACCACATGAAATAGGAATGTACATGTGTGAGCAACTGACATTCACATCTGAGGGTAAACAAATTCGTATTTCTTTGTTTCAAACACGACTTGTGAAGCCCTTGTGGGGGATTCTGGGTGTCTGTCAGGATTTGAACAGGAGGTTGAGCCTAGATCCCTAATCAAGCACTTCATCTCCATGTTGCTCCTATTTTTGTTCCACAACAAATTCTGTGTGATGGATTGGAGTCCCTGTAGAAGTCAGTTCAGCAAATATCCTCCTGTCAGTTCCTGAGCCTTCAGATTTTATCTGAATCAGAGCAGCTCTGCTGGAACAGGACACAGTGCTTGTTTTAAATTAGCATTATCTTACCTGCATTAGATATGCAATTACACTTGCCCAGTGACTTTGTGTTTAGATCCTTTAGTGGTTCATGGGGATGCTAGATATAATTATTCTTGATAACCACTTTCTCATATTTAGAGCATGAAGGTTACGTGCCAGAACCCCTCTGTTCTGGCAGCAGAGCAGCCTATATGAGTGAAAATGCAAATAATACAAAGCTTTTTCCCATCACAAGAACCCCTTTCCTTCTGTTCTCTGGTTATTTTCTGTAGCTACCCCTTTCTGATTCCTCCAAACCAGCTTCATCTGACCTGATCTTACCCTGCCCTGGCTTGTACAAATGCCAACGGGCTGTAGATAATGAAGGGCTTTATATCAAATACCCATTCTTAAAAAAAGATATCTACCATGTCAGTTCTGGATTAGAAAATAATCTATATTTAGCAGTATATTTTTGTCTATATTTTTGTCTATATATTTGTCTATACCTGTATGTATCCTCCTTCTGATCAAGTCTTATTCTTGGCTGCTCCAGCCACAAGCAAAATATAAAGCCTCCAGAGTAGATAACATAATTACTTGACTATTACATCCTTGTGTGGGTTAACATAGAAGAAAAATTGGGAGAAGCACCATGATTTTATTTTTCAAATCCCACTGTAAAGTATACTAGAAAAGTAGTAAGATACCAACAGTGCCTTGCTTTTGTCACTGTGCCCCACCAAAAGCCCGGTTTCTCTTTCTAGGCCTCAGAATACATCGCTACAGAACAGCAATTGGAAAAAACAAAAAGGTGCTTATACAACAGGTTTCTGCAGTTCAAGCAATCCTTCTGGACTGTGCGCACATACACTAAGTAATTTATTGAAGTACAGTGCTAAGCCAAGTTGTTGTATGGAGACAGGCTACCCAGTCTGGAACATCTTGTATCACAGTTTGTAATGCAGGAATACGAAAAATACGTGGAAAACACTCCAGTGAGGAAACAAAGCCAGAAGTGTATGCATCAATCAAATACAAGAAGTGGGTACTGGGTATGTAGAAAATTGTTTGTCAGCATCAAGTCCAGTAGACACTGCAATTTATCCTTTGCCACCCTGGCCCTCTCCTGATGCTTTGTCCATCCAGTGTGAAAATACTGCCCTGGGAATGTGTCCATTCTGAAGTTTGTGCTCCCCTTTCTTACTGTATGACAATAATTTCTATAAGAAAGCTGTTCTATAGTATCTCTGTTGTGCCAGGACAGCCTAACATGTGGCTTGTCATCACAGAATGTACTGCAGATTCACCAACAAGTTAAAAGTAGATGTGAGATGACAAAACGTTAATGAGAAAACTGCAGTTAGAGCCAGAACATCTTCACCTCTTAAATTGTTAAATCACAGCAAAGACTGCCCTTGATCTGTAGCCCAGTTCTGCTATGCAGGAGGTCTCTGTTTTCAAAGAGACCTTAGACTACACCTTCAAGTACAATCTGTAGTCTCCACTGGAAAGTTCTCATGCTATCATGAGCCTCAGAGTAATCCCCCTTTGAGAAAAGCCAGCACAAAGTCATGTGCGTCACAGCAGTCAGCTGAGCAGCTTGTCTTCTCAGCACACCACTGCTGTGTGACATCTGACACCTTTTTAGCTTTACTTCTGCCAGTTTTCTATTAACATCAGCAGCACAAAGTGAAGAACTGTAAGAGGTTCTAAAGCACACTGTTTCTACCAATCCTGACTCATGAAACCAGAGTCTTAAGGAGAAACAAAACTCTCAGGAAATCCTCTCTCTGAAAGCCACATGTCACTTGAAGAGAAATATGGGAAGATAAAAGCAATCTGAGCTTCAGGTTGCACTGCCCTACCCCATCTTCACCATGGCTTCAATGTCCATGCTAGAGAAAGCAAACTGTGGGAGCAGGCAAGAGAGAGGCTGCCAAGTCTAGATGAGCATTCACCCTCTTCCTCCTCAGATCCATCAGACTGATCTGGTTCTCCAGCCTGTGACTGATCTTGTGCCTCTGAAAACTCTCACAAGAAAAGAAATTCTCCTTGCTAAAAGACTATGTGCATTTTGAGAAGAAAAGTTCAAAGACCTGTGTACACATTGAACAAGGCATGTAGTTTGTTTAGAAGATGGTAAGGATAAGTGTATTTGGCATTACTTTTGAGGCTTGCCTTCTCAAAGCCTCCCTCTTCTTGCACGCTTTTCTTTGCCATGCTCTTTCACATTGATTCATCATGTAACAATGATGCATGAATTCCATTTAGGAGCCTCTACCGCTGAAGGGAAAAGAGCTATTACATTTCCTGCATTAGAAGTTCACAGGCAATGGTTACTGCTAATTTGTCTGCTACACTGGCAATGTGTCATTCCTGCCTTTGAGAGCCTTTAACTAGAAGGATTACACAGGAAAATAAATAACTATAATACCACCCTCTGATTTCAGCACTTATTCTCTTCTTCAGGCCCCCTGCAATGCTTGTAGCCAGGCTTTGTCTGCACTGGGTAAGAGTAATTAAAGAAATATGTTAATTAAATTGGCTTAATAAGCAGGGAGTTAGATGAGTATCTGTGGCAAATGGGGTACACAGTCACATATGGCAACTCTCAGCTCTATATAAGGCAGAAGAGGATTATAAATGAGTTCACAAGGCTTTCAAATCAGCTCGGCTTGAATTGATCATTTTGCATTTTCTCTCAGCCAGATGCAAATGGACTGAATGTTCTGCAGCTGTCATCACTTCTCTGCACAGTTAAAGGCAGTTGCCCCCGACTTAGAGTGCAATTTGCTTTTCATGATGTACCTCCAAAGCTCTGTGCTCATAAAGGTTTTCATTTGGAGGGGAGCTGGCTACTGCTCCTCACTGGAAGAAGAAAACATACATTGCCATAATGTGTGATTTACCATTCATGGCTGATCTGAATGTTTGGAGCAGTGAAGCTGCCAGACCAGTGTAATGGTCAATGGCACACAGCTGGAGGCGCACAGCTGGCCTTGCTATAAAGGTTAGTAATGGATTTTTTTGAAGCTTTTTTCAGGTACAGCTGAAAATAGGGGAAAATTAAGTAACTTGGGATGCACAATAAACCTGGCTCTAGGCAACGCTCTTTGTATTAAAGGGCATCTAACCAATCAAACTCATGTTGGCTACCCAGCAACTTGCTGCTCAGATCCTTCATCTGAATAAATTAGACTGAATTAAAAATGTCTCTTCAGCAGCGTTTGGCAGGGAGCAGTGGGAAGTGTGCCCTGCAGCAGTGCAAAACTCAATCCAGGCAAAGATTTGTCATTTATGTCATCACACTGCCCTTTGCAAAGTTGCATTATGCCCCCAAAGGCTCTTTTATACCAAGGTGAATATTGTGGTCATCTATCTTACTGTCTAAAAGGCTCAAAGCAACAATAATTTGTAGTCCTTCATCACTGCTCACAGAAATTAGAGATAATGCCAAATTTGGTGTGCCTTCTGCCCCAGGGCAAGCTAGCATATCTCCAGTGAAGTTAGTGAAAGTAAAGGGTGATGCTAGAAAGCTGTTCTGGTAGTTCATACTGAAAAGAGGAACTCCTAGCACAGGATACAAATCTAAATGAGGATAAACTTAGAGGAAGAACTGCCAGGAAGAATTCAGCACTGGCAAGGCTGCAGTAGCTAACTCAACTGTCTTTCACATCACTAATGTGTGAAGCAAATTTTGAACACATTACACGAGTAGGAGAGAAAAAATCCATCAAGTGTCTGCCTTATCAGTGTCTGGGACAGATAACTTGAATCCAACTGCAATGCATTGCTAGAAGCACCCATTCCAAATGACTTCCTGTAATTTATGATCTTTGAATAAACATTTTCTTCTCTCCCTTCCCTTGTCCAAACCTTGTATTTCTAGTTAATACAGGTATACACAACTGCACTATGTTTTCAAGAGATCAGAAATACCAATTCTAAGAGATGGCTTCCCTAAGAATTCGAGGTACTGTGTTACAGACTGTCTCACTGCCCAGCAAAGAATTGCATTAAAAAGTTCTCCCACACCTAATTTTGATTCCATATGCTATTTGGCTAGAGAGTAATAATAGAAGGAAACCTTTTTCTCACTGCAAGGGAAACAGGCCTTTCTATCAGTTTTGATGGGCCCCTACAGTAGCTCACCTTGGCACTATATAGTAATACAGTCAAAAAACACACAGGAAGCTAATGGCTCCTGCAGCTGCAGGATCCAAGGAGCAGCCACTATTGAAAAACTTCCTCCATCTCCCAGGCAGGAAGCAGGCAGACCTAAAAAGCATCATGATGCTGGCAGGGTAACACTTGTAACAAGCTAGTGACAATCTGTAATCCAGGGTTGCCCTCTCACCTCAGAGACAGCCTCCCAGCCACCTACATGGATGCCTGTTCTTCTAGGATGTACACAGCTGCCCCAGACTACCCTTAATACTAGACATAAAACAAGAGGAAGTTACTCCACCTGGCACTTGCCATGTACACAGAGGTCAGTCTCATAAGGCCCACATGGAGTACCATCGAGGACTCTGTCTGTCACCAGCACAGGGGAATCCTTCCCCAAGGGAGAGCAGAAGAGCTCACATGGCTTATCTGGAAAAAGAAATACAAAAGCAAATGCCTTTAGAACAGCACAGACAAGTGTTTGAGACAATGGTGATGCTTGGATAGGTTTCTGCCCTTTGAAGGAACATAAGCCTTTCAATTTAGGCTTGTCATTACACCACTTTAAGATCTCAGTATTCATCAGTAGAGAAAAGTTGCATTTCTCATCCATGCTATCATTGTATTACATATTTAGACCTTACTTTGGAAAAGCTACTATCATATTTAGCTAGAGGAGTTAAGTAAAAAAGCTTTTTCAAAGACTTGTATTATTAACTAGTAGGATACAGCAGATGTCAGGGTTTGCTGAGTGCATTTGCCATACATTTAAGTAACAGATATTTAGTCAAATATAATGGTTTTCCTTTGGAACTGACTCTGCTACTCACAGACTTCATCCAAGTAAGAACCTATAGATGTTCAAATGGAAACATGTTCTGTTCTGCATAGCCAAGTACTCATCACACATAAGAGAGTATTGCCAATACATTGAGCTAAGCAGCATAGTTCTAAGTTTCCAATGCGCTCAAAATACCTGCAATCAGGATGTGAAGCTGAGCTGCCCTCAGCCCATCTTGCTTGACATAGGAATTACACACATAGCCTGTGGATGTTCAGACTCCTGCCTTGCGTCTGATGCAAAGCAAATTCGCAGAGGCTGGATTTTGAGTTCACTTGCAGAGTGAACAGAATAGTTCTGAAATTAGTCAGAGAAGTAGCTATCCACTGTGCATTCAGACAACAAAACTATTTGGGGAGGGGAGCAGAGGGGAATAACAAGCAAAACCAGCCTGTCTCCTGGGCCATCTGAAGGAATTGTGCTTTTGGAGCGTCTGCTATGGGAACTGAAATGATCCCTGTATGACTGTCCTGGCATCAGATCTATCATGTCAGTGCTAGCACAGGAAAGGGCTTATCCCATGTCTGGTCTTCTGGTATCAGTTCCAAACCCACCCTCCTCTTCAAGCACATCTTTAAGATGACCAAATGAAATAAGCTTTGCCTGTTTTACAGCAGAGTGCAGCAAAAGATGTTTGTTCCTGCAGAAAGAACATTATTACAATCCTTTTTCAGATCCCCCCAAATTAATTTAAACACCCATTCCCAAATACCTGCCTGCTCAGAGTAGGGATCAAGTCAAGGCACTTCTCCCCCAACATTACAAAAAGAAGAGTAAAGAGCTAACAGCTCTGTATCTTCACTTAAGAAGGCTAAAAGAACAGCAAGGCAGCACCAGAACAACCAATTGTAGTAAATCTTTCAGTTGTAGCTAAGAGGAATATATTGTAGCCTTCTCACCAACGAATGGGAGTCTTACAGGTGAAATCAAGATGGGTTGAGAAGCTGCAGTGAAACAACAGCAAGGAAGTACAGAAAAACTTACCATCAACAATGACAGCTGTTAGGAGACTTTTCTTTTTGTTGGTGTACCTGTCATGGGCCTGGCACTGCTGGTCCCTGAAGCTTGGCACACCCTTAGGGCAGGGTAAGTTCTCACACACAGTATGCTCCACGCTGGCTCCCCGGCAGTTCTTCCCTCCTGGCCCTGGGCTATTGTAGGAAAACCAAACCAGAGTCAGCAGGAACAGCATGGATTCCCACAGGAGCATCTTTACCTCATTTTCTCTGCCTAAGGCAACTTGTGAAATAGCAGGAAGGATCCTTCCCCTCAGCTATTCCTTGTTGGAGAGCAAATCCTGCTCTCAGGGTCTCTGACAGAAAATTTTTCAAGCTCTGTTCTGTATCTATAATTGGCTTATCACAACAGATGCCCTGGAGTACTTCAGAAGCGTGTTCTTTTATAGTATGCCATACAGATCAATAATAGGAGCTGCCTACAGATAAACTTCAGATAAGAGGTAATCCAAAATGCTGTTCATCTGTGAGCACTAAGCAGCCTTCTTGGAAGATATGAGGTGCTTAATGGTTTGTGTTCTGGTCATGAACCACGGGGTGTGCCTAATTCTGCACTGCTGACCTGAATTTCTTCTTTGACTTCAACAGCAATTCATTCCTGTCCTAACCTGGTTTCAGATGGAGCAAGCAAATAAACAAGAAAAAGACAGAATATGTGCATGCATGTATGTACCAGCAATTTCAGAACAGGACTAGAATTAAGGCACTCCCAAACTTTGGGTTCTGTCGTAGAATGAGGCCTGAGCTTTAACTTTTCCTGCAACTTGGGACAACTGCCTAGAGACACCAAGGTGACATTCATGCACCCAGAATCACACCAAATACCCAAGGCAGAGGCAGGCAACCCTTAATGTTTCACCTTTCTCTTCCTACCATTTGCTTTCATCCTGCCTCAAAACACTCTTAACAACACACAGCAAACATCTCTTCAGTGCTCATCCTCCGAGGTTCCGTCTTCAGCAGTTTGAATGAAAATAGTATATAAGAAGCTATAACCTGTACTGTAAGTAGGGTGTCCAGAAACAAATCTGTGCAGCAGATAATCTCCATCCAGGAAAACCATGCCATTTGGTTTTTAAACATGCAAGAAAGGCAACTAATTCAAAATTGAGATTAAGCACCTGCAAAATCTATTTATTCTTATTTACGGTAAGAAGAGAAGAAAAACCTCAAGCTCTCAATAACAGTCTGTGTTTTCTTTGCAAAATGAACCAAACCAATCACAAACAAAAAACCCAAGTAAACAGAAGACTTTGCCATCCTAACAGGTATTTCTTTACCTAGTTGCTGATACTCTCCAGAATTTGTCACACTTAACTGACCTCTGAAATCATATTTCAGTATTACAGGTCTCTTGGCACATTTAAACAGGATAACATTTAAATAGGATACTGAGGGTTTTCAGCAAGCAAGATGAAGAAAAACAGCGTCAGTCACACTCTCTGGTCTCTCACAAATGGTTACCCAGCTCTTGTTCATACATCTTTCTTTCTTGCTTCATTCCATTTATGAGGCTTCATCATTGTGTCCCTTCTACCCTTCCAAATGCTGAGGCCAAGACTTTGGGTAGCATCTCTACCAGATTCTGCAAAAGGACCTGAAGGGACACCAACCCTGTCATCCCAGATCCCAAGCCCTGTATAACATGGGCTCTATCACTGCCTGGGATTTCCAATAAATTGTATAATTCAATCCTGCTCTGACACATGCCTGAAACAGTGACTGTGTGAGATCTGGTAGACAACTCCACAGCATCTTTCACTGTATTTATGCCAAGAGAATCCACCTACCAATGGAGCTGAAGAAATCAAACCCCATTTCTACTACCATGATCCTTGCACATGACAAGAGGGGACTGGAGAAGGGGTGGAGATCTCATCCTGCTCCTCTTTTTAAGCCAGTGTTTTTTCTCTTCAGTCCCACTGTACAACAATAGTGCAAAGCCTAGACAAGAACACAAGGCAGTACAACTCCAAAGTCTGCACATGCAAACTGGCTCACGACACACTGCCTTACAACCATTTGGAGGCAATGCAAGCAAATACTGAGAGCAATTACAGAGAGGAAAAACCAAATCAAACAGTGAAGCAACTGGTTTAAAAATACTGATAGTCCCACAGGCTCACAAGTCAGCTGGCAGGAGTAGAGATTCCAGTTAGAAAAGAGGGGAAAAGAAAAGCCAGAGACCAAATATATATAAAATAAAAGATAAATCCCTTAGCCAATGTTTTTGGACAGTGAATAAACCAGCTGCAGAAGTGGGCTGATGCCAGGAAGCTAAGTGAAAGAAGATCACGTGTGTATCCCCAGCCAAGAATGTATATGAGCAAGAGAATTTTAAAATCAGTGTGCAATCTTGGAGGGAGCATTTCCTGTAATTTAAGGAATGATGATGAATGGATTTAGGTTTGGTCAGCAATGTGGTTAAAGAGACTTTTTGTAGCTGACAGAAAAGAAACCAGCTCAGCCCCTTGTTCAGGAAAATGAGCTGGTAAAAATCAAGCCTGGACACTGTGGACATGCAACTGCTGTTCAATGTTATTTAAGGAGAGAAATAAACAATTATATCCTCTTCATATGAATACAGCTCAGCAGACATCCATCATCTAGGCATGTATTTAAAGTGACTATGTTGCTGGCCAGGATTTCAGCCCCTATTTAAAAAGAAAATTTTCCTGTGCTTTGTTTGTGGAGAAAACTTTAAAATAGGAATAAAGTTAGGGATACACAACTTGGAGGACTGCTCCCAAGACTGCAAGCACCCTTATTCACTGAGAAGTTAAAATGTACACAAACAGGAGTAGTCAGTTAAATGGCCACTGTGGTAAACCTCGTCAGGCATCCAGTAAGAAAAGAGTTCCAGATGTGCCTCAACTGACCTGGGGGATGAAGGATGGCACATGGCAAATAACAACACTTTTATTCCTTCCTGCATCAGGAAAAAGTCCAAGCCCAAGCAGAGAGCATAGGCTTATCTGTGGTCACTGTGTAGGACCTACACAGCATCCACTGCACTCTGTATGCAGGAAACTTTCCTTTTCCTATGCAGCACATCCCAACCGACAGAATCTCTTAAAGTGCTTTATCAACACAGCTGTATGACATGAAGACCACAGTCAGCCACTCCATTGTTTCCCAGGCCTAGAGCCAGTATTCTATCTCAAAGACATATTGGCTCAGTTTGGTTGATGGATCCAGATCAACCCCTCCTTGTTCATCACAGTGCTGGAGAGGAAACGCAGCACTGCTTTTTCTGCCAAGCTGGCCATTTTTAATTCAACTGTATCTATGTTTGAACCATCCCAAAGGGCCACCTCCAATGGCAACCCTTCAACAGAACCAACTTCACTTCGAGTCACTTCAAGAGTTTGACCTGATCCTTGGTGCCTGTGAACAAGAAATCTCCCATATCCTCTGCATGGCTCTGCTGCCAATTTCCTCCCTCGTACAGCAAGGATTGTCTAAGCATTACCTGCAAAATGCAATCAGCATGAAGTGAAGACTTACGGAGGATTGTCGCATTTCCGTTGTCTGAACCGCACTCCTGTGCCACAGGTCCGGCTGCACATGCTCCACTGACTCCACATGCTCCAGTCTCCATCAACATGCTCAGGGATGGGAGTTTTGCTGACACATTCCCCAGCTCGGCACCACTGAAATGCAGTTGTGTTAGCAGCACACGCTGGAATGAAGCCCTCATCTTGCAAACATTCCTGCATAGGTGGACTTAAAAGGATGCCTGAGAGATTTCAACAAGCCCATGTTTTGTTTTTAGAGATTCTAGGCTTCAGTGAGACCGAGGTAAATGGAGGAGAAAGGGAGGAGGTGAAACAGAAATTCAAGTGTCACTCTCAACGAACCCCTGAAGAGAACTCTGTCAGTAAAAAAATAAATCACAGAATTGAGCCCCTTGCTTTATAAAGCAGATAATTATCTCAGTGCTAAGTCTTAAAAACTATACTTTATGGAGACTGAGTCCAAGGACTTATACCCCAAAGCAATGTCTTCATCAGCAGAATTCCCGGTATGTTCAAAATAATAGAGGGATTTTGGACCTAACGTGGCTAAAGCCCCAAACAACCTTTGATTCTAATAGGTTGTGCTGGCTCCTGACCAAGCAGCAAACTTGGCCTGCTCTCCTGCTCTGTCCAGGATATGATACAGTAAGCACTGCTAAGCAGTCTTATGAAAGAATCACCAGGACTCCTGTTGCTAGAAAAACACATAGCTAAAAATCTTTTGTTCCCTCTTCCTTGTCATGCTTTCCAGGAGCCAGCTTTTCTCACCATTGTCTACTTGCAAGCAAAGAAAAGGTCTCTAATCTTTGATTTTGGCAACAAACTGCTTAATTTTACACTTTCTTATCTCCCCAAACACACAACATACAAAAATCATCAGAATCCAAACACGGTAAGGAGGGGACTGGCAGTTACCAAACCAGTCCAGCTCCTTTGTAGCCTAACAAGTTAACAGCTGCACTAGGAGAATCAACCACATACATTAATGATCCACACACCACCTAGTACAGCCCATCTCAACAATGGTGAAGGGGAGGCAGCAGCTGAGCCTCAGTAAAACCCACCCTTATGGCACTGAAGCCAGTTACTGGAATGGTTTTCACTGACAGTGATTTTGCTTACAGTGAAAAAAACACCTCACTCATGAAACACCACTGGTAGCAATGCCCTGGTGTGACACAAATGAACTACTACCTAAAAGGACTCGCAGGGTGCTCTGTGCACTTGGAGTAAGGCCTGGGGTCTTCCTGATGCGCTTGTAGAACGCCTGGACCACAAGAACTCAAGCACTGAGCTCTCCAGAGGCTACTGAAATACACGTAACATAAAAACAGAAAGACTTAACCCAATCCAGCTGTTAATTGAGCAGTTTCTGTAACAGAATGAGGATAAAATATGGGTTTAAAGTAACTACCTAACATCTTGGAAACATTATTCCACAGACAATGCGGGAAAAAGCAAAGTGACTGCTGGTGAGCATTTTGATTACCTTGTCTGCACCACATTCTGTGCCATCCAGAGGGGGGTCCAACTTTGTTTTACAGGATGTATCTCCTTCCACCAGGCACCAGAGCCCAGCACACATCAAATGCTGTAATCACAAAGCAATGAGGTGCAGTTATTACTTTTGGAGATGTCAGCTATCATTATGGGATACACTTCAAAGCACAGGCAGTCTTTCTCAAGTGAATCCAGAGGCATCTAGTTGGTTTGGGAGCAATTATTTTTAAAGGATAGATTGGCATTAAGTGGTGGGGCTGGTAACATAAAAGACATTAATGGATTCCATTGACAGGAATAAAACATACCCAAAACAGAAAGTGGATTATTTAAATAAATTCCTTTTCACAAGAATAAATCTGGTCCATTAAAAAAGAATCTTATATGGGAGGCCAAGATGGGTGCTTTGGAACCATGCCACATGCTTAGATATCTGAGCTGCTTAATTACCTGGGTGTTTAAAAAAGATACCCCAGCTGGACTTGATGGTAGCTGTAATCAGTCAGCAATGCCTCTTGGGAGGAGAAAAGCTTAAGGTGCAATGAGAAAGAGGAAAAGGTTTCATGGTGTGCCATGCAGAGGCGGGGCAAAGTTAGTAAAGGTTTGGTGGTGAGAAGTAGCTGCTAGAGATCAATGTGCTAGAGAAGGTGAAAAGTGAGGTGTGAAGGCAAGAGTGGCAGGAGGTAGAGCACATCTCACTGCCAGACTTGAAACACATTCTGGGTATCATTACTCAACATTACTGCTCCGCTTGGCCCACGTGTGCTGCAGGGATATTAATGCTGACCATACTTGCATAATCTGTCAGATCAATAAGCCTCTTGAGAAAAAGAACCAGGAAAAGCAGTTTTTACATCATTAACATTTTGCACAGCATCCACCAAGCTTTGCACTCCATGAAAGTGGATGATTTCAATACAGTGCTACAGATCTGAGCACCAAAAAAAAAGGGGAAGAGTTACGTTTCTTTCCACTATTGTTCACGTTTGAGTGTAATGGTAAAAAGATGAGGAGCTGACTCTCATGCCAGCTGGTCTCATCAAGATTTATTGCACCTCATTAAATAGTTGAGTCAACACACTTCAACCTTATGGCTCTTTCACAATATAATGTAAGAGACTGTGGGTGCATGCGTGTTTTGTGTACACGCATGTTGGTATGTCTATATAAAATAGATCTGTATGGCAGAGGGTGCAGACAAAATAAATCCCAATACCAAGAGTGATGATGTAGAACATACTGAAACAAAATAGTGATCACAGCAGTATCTGATTCCTGTTTTATTTCCACATATTCTTCTTTTGCACTATTGAAACCAAAAGAACAGTCACAAAAACTAGAAGCACAGAACACAATTTTGCAACATCTGTATTAACCACAACACAGAAAGCTATCATCAAACAAAACCAACAGCAAATACACCAGGGAAGCCTACATCAGTGAATTGTCAAGGCATTTCCCCGAACTAATAGAGCACATGGGAAAATATCAGGCTTTAGTCATTTTGACCAAAGGGCTGTGACTAATTAGTGGTTTACCCACAGCTCTGAAAGCACTTCAGCACCAACTAGCTGTGAGGACATTACACACAGTTTTACAGATAGGTACATTGAGGCAGAGTTCACAACTTGCTGAGGAAGCAATTGTTCCACACAAAGTACCAGATTTTCCAAACCTCACCATCCCTGGAGAGGACTAAAACCAATAAGTCCATCAAGTAACTGTCCATCAGCCTTACAGAAAGAATGCTAATCTGGGAAGAAACTATATAAACTAAAAAAAGCTTTTCCCCAAAATGCCAAATTTGCAGCTCTGAGAGGATGCTTGATTTCCTAGTTGTCAAGCTATAGCACCCTTGCATCTGGTTTAACTCACTGGAACCTGCAGGTGATGGGTTATTCTTTATATTAAGACTAGATATATGAATGATTAAACAGATTGCAAACCCAAAGAAGACTCATCAAAGCATGTCACAGACTCAGGACAGAATTAAATGCAGTTTATGAACATAAGAGACCTGTTAAATTCTAGCAGGTTCCTTGCCATTACAAGTAAGTGTATTGGTGAGGATGTTACTGTTAAGACAGGTTCAGGAACTGACAATCTGGACTGTCTTTTCAGCCTTGATGATTGTGGCCAGTGACCTTGTGAAAGCACTACCAGCAAGGCCTCCTTTCAAACTGTGGTTGGGGAACACCGAGATGTAAAACAAAGGGAAGCCTCAGAGGTGAAGGGTGCAGATAGGAGATATTTCCATTTTTCTAGGCTTCAGCCCTCTCTTACACATAACCACAAAGCTTCAGAGCAGGATGAGACGAGAAACCTTACAGCATGATCTCTTGAATTGACCCAGACAAAAGTTTTGCCCCATGGTTCCAGAAGGAAAGCCTCTGTTCTGCTTTCCGTCCAAAAGACATCCTAGCTGAAGATGTAACGGAATTCACAACATCCCTAAAGAAGCTGTTCTAGACACATACAAGCACCACTGCTAAATATCTATGCATTATTTAAGGTCAGTACTTGTTAAGCCTGGATCATAAACTGCATGTAAATTGGGGTTAAATTCTCCTCTTCGATGTACAACTGGGAGGAGGAAGAGGGAGTGGTGGAAACAAAGTTTATTTTCTATTAAACTTAAAACAGAAGCAGCTTATTGTACAATTTTGGTTGCCAACCAGAATTCCCCCATAGCCCTCAAGAAGGTGGCAGTGATAATGCCAGACAATATGCCCAGGTATGAGCCAAGGCCTGGGTGAAGCAATAGGCACAGAAAAGCTCAAACAGGTGATTCTGTACCATCAGGACTGCAAAGGTGAGCCTAGCTTATGGATACAGTGGGTGAAAATACATACATGTGTGCATGTGTATATGTATATAGGTGTATGTTTGTGTGTTTATATATACATACACACAGAGAGACATATATTAATAGGGAGATAAATAAAGGAAAAATCTCTCCTAGCAACACCAACCTTTCTGCAATTTCCCATCTTTGAGGTATGGAAAACATAGGATTTTAATAGTATCCCTGTGTTTGATTCAGAATACTAAATGCAAAGCATATTTCAGGAAACAGTTACAGAAAAATCTGGTAACTGTGCTTGAGCTCTGTGTTCTGGTGCCATACCACTACAAAGCTCAAACACTCGTTAGTGCAGTCCCTGCATTTAATACAGCATTCGGATACCCCAGCAAAGATTAACCCATCAGCTTTGGTATTGTATGTTCCCAAGATGCTTTATCATGTTAATAGCTCATTTCAAAAGAGATCATATATCCTTCTCAGCTACAACAGAAACCCAAACAAAAATCCCCATTAAACAACTCTATAGCTAACCAGTTGCAGCAACTGACTTTTTAATAGTTAAATAGCCAGCTTTGTGGAGAAATATCAAAGTGAGAAGTGGCAGGACTTGAAAGGAACTTGCTTCTCTATGAGTTCAGAGCTTATGCTGACATAGAAAGAGCCATTAAAAGAGCTGTATTACTGCTAATTGTAAACTCAGCAAGCAGCTTTTAGATGGCAGAGCTCTGCCTGCAATGTCTTCCCTACAACATTCAGAAAGTGCCTGTTAGGATTTTCCAATGATATTTTTCACTAGAAAAATATTGATTCGTTGTAACTGTCTGTGGGGAAAGGTCATCTTTGGATCAGCTCCCGGATTGAAGTACTTCCAACAGCAAAATAAAACCTAAAAAAGTGAGCTGGTTGTTGAAAAGTGGTATTTCCATAAAAATTTAAAAGTACCCCTTTATTTTTAATTGCAATCCCCTGAAGGGATTTAAACAGATAGGAAATAAAATTTAAAAAAGGGGAAATAAAAATGGAAATTTTTTTAAAGATGCAAATTTCAGACTCTCAGAAGCTCCTGGAAGATAGGAAAAGTTGTCTGCACTGCTGTGAGACAGCAGACCTGAGAGAAAACACAGCCTGAAAACTCCCAAGCCAGGAGAGATCTGCTCAGCAGGTGAATGACGATTCCAATTACAGGGATTATAATGGCATCTATCTGAGAAAGGGGCCTTACTGTGCCAGGTGTCTTCTCTGCAATCTAAACGCACTGCTGGGAGCTTGGAGATAAAGGGAGCTTTATGCCACTGTTACAGGTGGGAAGATGAGGAACAGAAGGGGATTAAATGTCTTGCTGAGAGTCTGCTGGGAGACAAGGTAAAACACTGCTCAGAGCTCTGCAGTCCTCTGTTCAGTGTCACAGTCACAGGCTCACACTGCCTGCTCCAGCTAAACTGCAGGGTGAAAGAAGACACAACTCCTGAGAGCATCCCACCTTTTTCATACTAACTCCATCCCACATGTGGGCCAGCCCAGACCTGCAGCATGTGAAGCACTATGGCCACTCACATGCAGCTCTAGGGAAGTAATCTATTTTAGTTTCTTTCACTTCCGTGCTGCAGCCGGAAATGAAGGGAAGCCAGAATTAATTCAGCCAGCTCTTTGCCCACAGGCAGTAAGTGTCGAGTCTGCTAGTTTCTGGGTTAGTTATTGCATCACCACTGTTACTAAAATCAGCATGATTCTGCCCAATGACCTCATATGTTCTCAGTGAGCAGAAAGGGCTCATAATACCTCCCTGTCTCAAAGCCTCAGATTATTACCTACAAAGGGGAGCTTCCAAATCTCCAAAGCATAAAAGGAATGCAATGAATAAGGACATCCTTCCCATCAGAGAACAGCCCCATGGAAGCTTGTTTGCTTCCTACACGTTCACTGTCTCACCTTGGATCCAACAAAAAAAAAAAACCAAACATTTATTTCTCCTGAGAATGAATTTGCTCCTGCTTCCTACTGCCCACTGGAAAGAGGAACCTCTTATTTCTAGCAGTAGAATTAAACCACCATGAAACAATTTTGCTGTCAAAATGAGGGGATTATGAAGAAGGACTTGGAAAGAGTAAATATCTTTAAGGAAGAGAAGCAAGAGACCACATAACACACAGGCATGCTTATAAATAGGCTGGTTTTCAGTGAAGTATCAGATCTCTTCCTTTCCAACCCTAACTATTCTATGATTCTATATTGCCAAGCTTTTGGCTTGGCATATAGAGGAAACACGCTTATAAGCAGAATCCTAATTAACACCTATTAAACACAATAAGCACACAATTTACATTCGCTTTCCAGTTCCAAACACTATGAATATGTTCCTGAAGCCTCACACTATGCCTCTGAGGAGGAATTCTTTACAAAAGGTGAGAAAAACAATGCCTCCAATTTCTGTATTGTCACTGTCTTTAATTTAGGATGCATAAACAACTGACAATGCACAATGGGTCACAAGGGAGGTGAGTACTGCTGCTTACACTGCTGTTAGATGGAGCTTCTTGCTGTTGAAAAGCAGATGAAAAGTGCTCAAGACTGGAATCCTGCAAAAACTGGAAGGCACTTTTGAAAAGGAGCCATGTGCTGCCGCAGACAAGGCAACTGAAGCCTGGCTACAATGCACCAGTGGCCACTTGCTGACCTTTCTCTAGGAATGACATTCCAATGAACAAGCAGTAAGTCCAACAGTGGAAGTATCTATCTGTCTAAATGACAGACCTGCTCCAAAAGCCAAGGGAAGGTTTAACAAACAATCATAAGAAAAATCCTGGAATATTCAGGTAATGGTTGGTATCCACTATCATCTCATTTTAACAAGAGTGGGTAAGAATACCACAAATGGACTTGATGAACTTAAAGGTCTATTCCAATCTAAATGATTCTGTGGTTCTAAATGTATAATGTGAAATTCTATTCATTAATGTCAAACACAAATGGATCTCTGCTGTTGGACTGAAATCACCTCAGCACTATTATAAAAAATAATCATATAATCTTCTTACATAAATCGAGAAAATGTTTCTTAAAAAGCATTTTCTATTTTCACTACCTGGTGATCACCTTGTTTCTTCAGAACATACAGAAACACGTGCACATTCTGCTTTTTAGATTAAGTTGGGGCTGTTCAGCCTGGAGAAGAGAAGGCTGCGTGGAGACCTCATAGCAGCCTTCCAGTATCTGAAGGGGGC
>JASSUY010034596.1:0-14734 GCA_032466535.1 Forpus xanthops
ACTTCCCTGGGCAACCCATTCCAGTGCCTCACCACCCTTACAGTAAAGAATTTCTTCCTCATATCCAGTCTAAACTTTTCCTGTTTAAGTTTGTACCTGTTAACCCTTCTTGCAGGTCCTACCTCCAGCCTGCCATGTCTCTGAACAGGCTGGTATCTCAGCTTCTGTCTTGCAGAGCTATTAACTTCTGAGCTCGCTAAAGGGGGAGTTTGTAGTGATCAGTCCTATTGACATGCAGATATGAGCCCTTCTCAAGGTCTGGACTTTGAAAGGAGGCGTATAAGGAGATCCTCAGTTTGATTAACTGAGAACTGAGGCAATGCAGCATCTGTAGCTCCTCATGTCTGGCCATGAGAAGTGCTGATGGGTTGGAATTGACTGTGTCTCCTATAGTTATCAGTGTGTTAAAAGGAAGCGCTAAAAACCCTCGGCAGCAAATCTGATGAGGGTTGAGAACTTGGTAGGTGCGTGGAGGCATAGATGATGCTGACCTGTGGAATACAGGGATCTAAGAAGCTGGAAAATGGGTGATAGCCTGCTTAAATGCTATCAGGTTTTATTGCCAAAGAGGATAAATTGCTGAACCATCTGTTTGTGAGCTTTAGGAGATGATTCAAGAGTTGGGGGTAGAAAGTTTCTTCAGGAACACTTTGTGTTTTGAAGAGCAAACCAGCCCTCAACCAACCCAAGACAATGGATGACTTCATAGTGCAGTGCCTGTGTGCACCACAGCCCAGCCTGGGAGCAAACTTCATCCCCACTGACAGAGAACAAGGATTGCTGGCTGCCGAAAACAGGCAATGAAAGGAAACCCTGTGATTGCCTGAAGTAGGTGCAAATGTGATTACATTACAGCTCCTGCTTACTGTGTGGGTCTGCCAGGACAGCAGTGAGCAATGGGTTATATCCCAGGTGTTGTGAAACTGGGATCTTGTGTTGCATCCTCAGTGGTGCGCAGGTGTAGGGAGAAAACAGACAAATAAAATTCTTGGCAAAGGCTAAAAGAAGGAATGGGTTGGCTAAAAATACAGGTAGCAGTTGGAAGAGATCAAAAACTAATGGACTGTGAATGATCAGAAGGGCCAAAGGCAATAAGAAAGCACTTAGAGCAGGGGATTTATTTCTGTGTCAAAAATGGGGCTGTTGTTAGAGACAGATAGTAAAATTGTAAATAGAGTGGAAAAGGAAGGAATGCTCCATAGATCTTCCAAATGCAGAAGAAAGGAGGCAGGAGGGTGTGTTTGCCACAGACAATGCTGTGGTTGGCATATCAAACCCCATAACACAGGAGGCTGTGGTAGCCTGTAAAGCATCTAATGCTCATCAGCCTGTGTACGAAGCACTACAGTAGGTAGCCAGGCAGTCCCCTAAATTGCTGCTTCTTCCACCCAGATCAAGAGCTGGGTGATTCCTGGGGGCTGGAGGGATCCCAACATTACTGCAGCTCTTGGGCAAGAAATGAAGTCACCCTGAGGCAAAGCAACAGGGAATCCATTCGAAATCTTACTGGGGAAAGAGGGAACCCTGGGAATATCTTGGTACATCTGCATGGCTTGGTGAAGGGTAGATCAAACTCAAGTGGGGTCTTTATGGCAACTTGCAGGTGGAGGCATCTGCATAGCTACAGACATTAAGATTTGAGTGTATTAAGATTTCTTCAAGACCTTTGGCTTAGCACCACATGGCCTCTTGTGTATTATGGAGAATTAGAAAGGCCCTTTTCTTTCTGGGTGAGTTGTTGATGGGTTTCAAAATGTAGGTATTAATGGAAGGATCAATAAATGCTTGTTTCCATTGGGATCTCCTATGGGTTCTCCTCTTGGTTCAGTATCATTTAATAACTTGGTGAGGAAAAGGTGAAGTTGCTGGTTTGCTGTAAAGGAGGCTTGGCAAGGGGAGTAAATATGGAGCAGGAAAGGCCTCAGTGGCAGTGATGGGATTAAGTGATCCCACCATTCAGTCAGACAGGGCAACACAAAGCTGCCCATACAAGTTGCTGGAAACCAGGAAAAGCCAGTTTGTTTCTATGTACATGCACAGGGTGGAAGATCATCCTTTAAAATGGTGAGTAATCAGATAATTGCCATGGGGGCTTCTCTCAACACCCAGCAAGCAAAGGACTGCCTGCATCCCAGCTGATCCCTTACCCCAATAGGTTGTTGCCCTGGGTCTGAGCTGCAGGGAGGGTCCAGGATAAGCCTGTCAGCTGCAATCAGTGTTATCTGTCATAACCACCGTTATCATTGTGGCTAATGGCTCATTATCCAGTGCAGTACCAGGTCAAGTGAGTTGTTCCAAGAGCTGCTGAGAAGTCAGGCCTGGAGCAAGGTGTGAAAAGCAAGAGATGAGAATGACGAGGGTGGAGCACATTAGCTGGTTCTCCATTGTGCTATGTGTAAATGGGGGATTGAAGGGGGATTTAGGTGGCTTCAGGAGGAAGGCTGGCCTAGGAGATAGCCCTGATGTGCCCACGAACTCTGCTCCATCAGCATTCCTGAATGTGCCCAAGGCAATATAAGGCTCTGACGCCAGCTCGCTTTGGATAACACTTCTTACTGAAAGGTGACTAATCGCTGAAACAGGCTGCTCCCATTCCCCTGACATACCAAGGGACTGGTCCCCTGAATTGCCCATCTCTTATCACAATGATATGAAGGGGCTGAGGGGGGATGTGGTTGCATGTATTATTCTTTAAGATGAAAATAGCTAAATAACACCCTGAGCCCCCTGCTCCCACACTGGCCATGAATAATTTATCTTCAGATAATTAATTATTCAGCTTATTTCTTCATTAGCTGGAGAACCTGAATGCGATTAGCTGCTTACCTCCATGGAAAAAAATCCCACTTTTCTTATTCTGAAGGAAGTAAATAAAATATGAGCAGCTCCTCACTGCAAACAAAAACCACCTCTCTGGTGACCCTTTATACCAGGTTCCCTTCCCGTGTGGGATATTCCCATAGAGCTGCTCACCCATGGTGGTTGAACTGGGTCAGGGCCTAGAGGCAGTCCATAGGAAGCTGATCTAAGCCAATTGAGATGGGGTTGACAGATTGCTGGGGAATATGGTTAACCTCTCCCAGCCTGGCATCCAGAGCTGCTGTATTTAAACTGACTCACTCTCATATGGGAGGATGCTGCCTTCGTGTATCTTTAAAATGGTTCCGTTGTGGTTGTGTGTCTTTGTGCCCTTCAAAGTTTATTCTTAGGGATGCTCTGAGTGTGCGAGCCCTGCTGGGGATCTACCTGCCTGAATGGCTGCATTGGCTGAGCTGGGTGAGATGGACATATCTGCTGGCACTGGGGAAGCTGTCCCCATACATTAGTTGGCATTTCTCATCCCACTGGGGCTTAGTAGGGTGGCTTTTTTGGGGAAATAAAATGGTCTGAGTTGGCAGTGGTTGCTGCTGTCCTTTCCTTGCCCGTTCTGCTGTTCAGTTCATGTGTCTGTGCCTGCCCAAGCAATGTGAAAGGGGAGTCTCCTTGGAAAAACTCCTTGCTGGAGTTCTCTGGTTGTCCATGCAGCTGCTTGGTCTGGCTGCTGGCTTGTTACTGGGAGCAGCAGCACCGCGGGCAGGGCCTTCACTGAATGGATGTACACAATTGGTATGTTTACTTGCCTTGGGTGCTAGCTGGTCTCTGAGCTACTCCAGTTGCCTGTAAGTAATGCACTTGCTCTGCTCTATGTTGTCTTCATTGGTGTCTGCTCACTGGCATTAGTTCATCAGTGATGTTGTGCCTGGAGAGCAATGTCATGATGTAACTCATTGCGGTGCTGACCTGTGCTCTGGTAGAAGTCATACAGGGAAAACATGATGGTGATCATCAGCTCTTCACAGGTTGTGGTGTCCTTGGTGTCAGGGAGCTGCTTTGGGCTGCTGCTCCCGTGAGGGTTACAGAGGGTCTCAGCTCTTTGGCGCTTCATGCAGATGTAGCCATCTCAGTCCTATCTACTTGGGCTTTCATTTTAAGATGCCACAACATCTCTGCTGGAGTTGTATAACACCCAGCACTTCCAGCTGTGTTATCCTTGGCCTTGCTCTTTCATTCACTGTGTGTTCAGTCTCTGGGGTCAATCTTTTCTTCCCCTTTGTTGCATTCTCTTGCAGCTGGAGGAGCTTTGGGTTGCACAATTCATCCTGATTGCTTCCTCTGATTAAGTGTCTATACAACTTACTGCAGACTTGGAGCACGCATCTCCCTTTTCCCTTCCCCCTATTGCTCTGAGCCCTTTCCTCCAAGAGGTTCTGCACCACACCTGGGATCCCCTCGCAGCGTTTCAGATCAGCTGCAGCAGCCTTGGCAAGGAAGAAGCCGGAGCTGTGTTGTGTGATGCTTCCCTAGGGCAGTGGTTCCTCATTCCCCATCTGTGTGTGCATCCAGGGAGAGGTCAGACAGGAGAAGCCTCAGCCTGCAAGGATGCTGTGTGAAAGCAGGTGGCTGGATGTGCTTTTAGCTCCTGTGGGAGAAGGAGTTTGGGGAAGGGCCAGAGCTGACTGAAGCTTGCAGGAAATACTGTCTGGCCAGTAGTTCCTGCACTTCACTCTGCAGTCCATGGCTTGCAATAGCAGCTACCCACTGTCAGCCCCAGGGTAGCCAGACACAGCTTCCAGTAGCTGGAGGGAGCACCCCAGCTTCAGTGACTTGTGGACTCTGACCATCGTGAGCTGCTGCAGTTCAGCCCTGGGTGTCCTGAGATACCCTTGGCCATAAGGCAATGCCAGGGGTCCCAATCAGCTCCCATATACTTGTTGGGTCCATGCATGCTGTGGTAATCTCATATGCAGGCCAAGCCAGCTCCTTGGCACTCATGTTGCTGGGCCAGAAATGAGGTGCCTTCAGCTAACACTTTTTGGGATGACTTCAGATACCCTGTGCCTCAGATCAGACTCTTTATTTTCTTCCACTGCAAAATGTCTTTATGGTTTCCCTGCTGCCATCAGGGTTTTGATCCACTTGAGTGGTCCCCAAACTTGCTGACACAGTGTTTTGGTTGTGCTGGTGTGCTTATTGCCGTATCAAACCTCCCATCATGAGCATTTAACCCTGCTTTCATCTCCTGCTGGTGATGGCAGCTCCTCTTTTTCCTTCCATATTGTGTTTGAGGTGCAGTTTTGCTTGAGTTCTGTCAGCTCCACATGTCTGTGCGTTTCTGCTGACCCTGATAAGAGCTCTGTATGCTTACTCTTATTTGTGTTCCTTTGCCTTGTACCAGAGCCAAAAGGGCTTCATAGTCAGCGTTGCAAAGTTCTGCAGCTGCTTGCTCTGTACACCCTGTACCATTGTGCATGTTCATGCAAAATCAGCGTGTCCCACTTCGGGCTGTATCCCCAGCTGTCATCTAACTGTGCATGATGCAACTCGCACCTATGGCAAAGCCTCTGCTAGAGGCTGCAGTGGTTTTCTGTGCATGACTGTGGCTGTATCTTTGGTTTTATCACACGCACCTTGGCAGGTTGTAATGACTGCTTTTATCAGTTCTCTTGGCAATCTCGGATAGTCTGGTTCTTCAGACAGCTTTTGCAAATGCAAACTTCTTGCCTAGATGATCTTCCTTCTTGTATTTCAGCTGTTCAAGATTACACTGTGTGCTGAAGGATATGCATCATGCAATTGCCTTCATTATCAGATGTAATGGGGTTCCTCACTGCCTCATTTTTCCAGGGCTCTGCATTTTCTCATGGAAAACTTTGCTGTGCCTCATGGACCTGAGGATTCATGGAGGAGAGCTGTACTTATGAGACCATGGAAGGAGGAGGCATGGGGAAGGCTGTTGTACATCCTATCTCTAGCTGTCTGGGTGCAAACTGAACCCCAAGCATCAGCAGGATTGCTTTAGGGAGTTGTTGAAGCCATTATGTGACTGCATTAATGCAGCCAGCTCCCCACTGCCCACCAGAGGAGCTATTCCCAAGCCTGAGGAGGGATCAGCTCTGATCCTAGGTGGACAGGCATCCCTGGAGAGATACCACCAGAGCACCAGTGAAAGCCACTTATTCCATCACCTCTTGGGGCTGGGATTGCTCTCCCACCATCCCCTTCCTTGCTTCATTGCCTTCACTGGGAGGAACATCACTACCAGCACCAGAGCTGTACCTGGGGTCAGCAGCATGGTCCAGCTGGGTGTTTGTGTTGCCAAGCAACCTGTCTCCCACTGCTGGGTTTCCATGGCAACAGAGTAGGATTGCAGAACTCTGTGTGTGTAGAAGCGGAGCAGAGGCTGCTTCTCATGGAGCTGTACCCCTAACTGAAAGTTTCACATGGGTCTGTGGGTGCAGGGATGCAAAGGGTGCAGGAATTTGCTCTGCCATAGGTACAGGTGGGTGCACACAGGTAAGCAAGAAGCAGGTGCCCTTGGTGGACCATCAGACTTGTGCACAAGGGGTTGAGGAAAGCCAGCCTGAAAGGTACATTTTTGACAAGTGTCATTGGGTGCCTTTGCCTATGTAGCAGGGAGTCACTGAAGGCTAAAACAGCAGAAGTCAGGCAGAAAGGGAGCCTGTGAGATAGGCCTATGTTTGATCACTGCCCTCTCTGATGGTTGTCAACTGCTCAGGCTTCCAGGTCCTCTGTTGCCAGTCTTTCTTATTCACAGTCACTGGCCTGCTTGGCACAGTGTTCCCCTGCTCTGGCTGGTGGATACAGAGTGAGCACAGGTCAACATGGGGGAGAAACAGCCCCTAACTTGTTCTCCTTCCAGTTGGCTGAGATCTCAGTTGGCAGCACCCTGTATCTAGAGTGCTGTGTCAGCTGCAGATGTGGTGCTTGGCAGCTTCCACCTCCAGGTAACCCTGGACTTAGAGCATCATCCAAAAGCACTCAGCACTTTGGGGTGTTCTGGCTGAAGTCAGCTTTTCCTCGGATCATGCAACCCGTTTTGGTGCAGGGCTGTTGGCAATGTGGCTCTGTGGAGATCAGAGTAGGCACAAGGAAAGATGAAGTCCCAGATGAGTGCTGAGGATTAGGATAGGAGAGAAAGGAGAACTTGTGCTTGTGCCCTGCTCCAGAAGTATTAAGCCTTGTTCAAGAACAGTCCTGACTCTTTCTGGTCCAGGAAGAGCTGGATTTACCCTCCTCATTCCATTAGGAATTGCAGGGGCTGTAAGGAGAAGTTTCAAGGCAGTTTGACTCCTGCATCAGGGCTGGGAGCTTTGCACATGGATGCGAGATGAAAGATTTTGCATGACACCTGCCTGTTCTTGCTGTCCTTCTGCCTCTTTGCATTGGAGAAAGCAGCTGCTGACCCCTACCCTGCCTGTGCCATCTTCTCACCCTTCATCCCCTGGACAACAGTGCATGAAGACCTCCAAAGAAAGCAGATGCTCTGGTTAGGTTTTTCATGCAGAGCATCTGTGGACAAGGCTTCCAGTATTACATGGTAAGAGGTCTTCCTCCACCCAGAGGAATCCCCAGAAGCTGGTACCTTCTGTAGGTAAGAGCTCCTGGGCATGAGGCTGCAGAGGAGCCTGGGACATCTTTGTGTCTTCTGCTGCCATGGACACAGTCCTTCCCAGCCCCGTCCATGGCCTGGCTCCTCAGGCAAAGCCTCTCTGGTTGCAATGCCAAAGCTGGATCATGGGAATAATTGGACATTCCCTTCTCCAGTTATTCACAGCCAGCTTCTGCCTGTTTGTCCCCATGCCAACATTGTCTTCAGGCTTCAACAGCTTTTCTCCCTTTTGTGTATTTAGACCCTGATGTATTTATAGCTGACAGTGATATTCCCTCTTGGCTGGTGTTTTGCGAACACAGGCTCCCTTCTCATGGTCTCCCTCTCTCCTAAACATAGGTGGCCAGGTTCCTCGTTATGACTCCTCCCTACAGCAGCATTACTCCTACCCTACCAGCGAATTTACTGCTCCCAGGTGTGTACCTGGACTATGTTAGTCTCATTCATAGCCATGTCACAGATTTGCCTCATAATCCTTCAATCAGTGTGGTCCTTTTTCTGAGGAACTGGCAGAAAGGCAGAGAAGAAGAATTCTAATCCAAGTCCCTGATTTTACACACCATGCTGTTATGCTACGATTTCCTCCTGCTTGTAGGATACTCAGGTCTTGCAGTACAATATCCTATCTTCCTATTTTGCAATGAATCTCATCTGAATATTCCCTTGGGGAACGAGAGCTCTGTTCAAAGTGCTAAGCAGGCTTGGTCTCGCTGTATGCCTTAGGCAGATTGAGAGTTTCGTTTTAATGATCAAATAAAAGGAGGGTTCCTACATGGAGGCAGTGGACCTCTGGTGCTGCTGTAGTCACACGGTGCTTCCCATTTACAGATGTTCTGAAGCTGCCTTTGAGATGCAGTGTCTGATGTCGGGTTGCTGAAGTTTCTCATCTTTTCTGCCTCCCTGTTAATGCCTCCCTGTCTCTTCTCTGTCCCTTACAAGGTTTATTCTGTGCATTCCTGTAGTCCCATTTCCAGGTGCTTTAGTTCTGTCTGGGTGGATGAGAGCAGTTGATCCTGCAGACAAAGGGGATGCAATAATCCAGTTAGCTTGGTGTGATCTCCCCTTCCTAAGACTTGAGACCACTGTTTGCTTACTTGCAATTAGCCTTGCTGTGTGAATCTGCTGTGAAGCATCATCCTCTATGAGATCAGATTAATGGGCTTGTATCTGATGTTTAAATACAGCCCCCACATGTGCTGAATTCTGAACCAATGATACTTTATCTTGATGTAATAAAAATAACTGCCAGCAGAAACGCTTTCCCTTGTGCCTATTCTTCACCACCCCAGGGTATTGCTCACTCCTGTCTCCTGCTGCCCTGTTCACATCCTTATATGTCTCTTACCTCCATGGACAACTTCACCCTGCTTAAAACTGAGGTCAAGTAGTACTGGAATGTGCTCTGAGTTATCCTTTAATCTTTTCTCCTATTCTCACGTAACAACCCTTGTTCTTCCTCCCTTTCAGCCAGCCAGATGCTGAGGCTCTGTAACTACCTGTTTGTTTCAATGCCTTAACTGACTTGATGCAATTTCCACTCTATGAAAACTTGGTGGCCTACATGACCTTCATTCCAGGACTCTTCTCTTCCAATCTGTGCAGGGTCCCTGCTTCTTCCTAGCACCTTTCTTCAAGTGACTGCTCAGCCCATTACCTTGCAAGCTCTTCTTTGTAAGCTTTTATTTTTAGTGTCTCTTCTTCCTGCTTGGGGTTTCTTGCACTTCTGATACCTTTGTGCCTGATGCAATTCCAGGCATCCTGCACATTTGTGTCCATGACCTCTCTCCAGCTGACTTCACTCACCAACTCCTTTTTGTTTCTTGGTGTCCACTCTGCTTGCAGTGAAAATCCTCTCTTGCGGGCTTATTTCCATTTGCTTAATCACAAGTTCATTTAGGTCAAATATTCAACTCAGGGCTCATCTCTGCAATCAGCTATTCCATAATATCTCCCTTTCTCACTAAGACTAAATAATCATTGCCTCATGGGTTCAGGGGAACATAAACCTGCCAGCTCTCACATCAGCTTCATCTGCTCTATGGCTGCAAGCAGCTTTTGCTTTCCAGACTCCCCCATGCAGTAGAGCCATAGAAGTGCCCTAGCAAGAATTTCTGCTTCATCTCACAAAGGGGAGGTTTTCTGCATGAAGAGGTCACAGCTTGGCCCCTATAAGGAGGATTACTCCAGCCTGGTTGTTCCAACACACCTATTCCCTATGTGTGTTTCTCTATGACACTGGTCTCCAGCAGCTCTTTGGAGAAGATGATCACTGCTTGCATTGTACTTGCAACCCAGCATAATTGAAGCAACCTAAAGGGTTTGTCCTTAGCACTTGCCCTGAACTGAGCTACCCCACATCTCCCCATCCAAGCTCTGCCTGCTCAGGCTGGTTCCCCTTGCCAAAGCTGAGCCTGGCCTTGGGGAGGCAATGTTAATTCCTCAATTTTCAGGGCTGCTTATCTCAGCCACAGCATGAGGGAGCTGAAGGAGGGCAGGAGGCCAGCGGGCACAGCTCAGCCAGGGGACTGGGATTAGCAGCACTCTTAATCCAACTGAGGTGCCCCTGGTTCAGTGTGGGGTGGTGGAGGTGGCTGGGTTGGGCTCTGCAGATGGAGGTACAAGACTGCTGACTCTTAGAACACTTGATTATGTTCTAACATGGTCTGCTCCCTCCCTTTCAGGAAACATTGCTATAATGAAATGTGAATCTTGAGGGGAGCTCATCCAGCAGCATCTTGCAAGGCTGTGTTAACTGGATCAATCTGACCTCCTGGGTCAGTGTGGCGTATGATAGAAATGGCCAAAAGAGCAAAACTTAGCTGGGAAGGTTGTCAAGACTAGGAAGGAAATCTTCTTGTGCTCTGCTTTTGGCTTCTTGTGAGATAAAACTGAATTTTCAGCAGCTCAGGGCAAAATGTAATTTTCTGGTCAGCTTTACTTTCAGTCCACCTGGCTGCTCTCTTCCCCCTTGCTGCTCTGGGTCCAAGATGCCTGCATCCCTGCTTCTGCACTGTAGCTGCCATCCCAGGCCCTTCGAGGATGACAGTCACCACCCCACCATGGAACTGGATACAGTCGGTACCCAGGCACAAAACACCCTGGGAGCTGCTGCATGGAGCCCTGTGTGCTAGCATGTGTCAGGATGGGATGCTGGAGAGGTGGATGGAAAGGAGGGGTGAGGAAATCAGGGCAAATAGGAGCTGACTGCCCAATAATTGTGGACAACGAGGCTTTTCAGCAGGGCCATAAATCAATGGTGGACAGAGACACAATGGGTGGTGGGTATTGATTTCTTTTCTCTTTACTTTCTGTTCCCCCTGTTTGCTGGCTGGCAGAGTGGAAAGGCTCCAGAGGCAGCACTGCAGGGTCTTTCTCTCTGCTTAGCAGCTCACCCGCCTTCCCTCCCTGCCCCTGGCTTCTGTGCAGGAAAGCAGTGTTCATGAGTGGCAGCACCAATGACATCCATGCATGGAGCCTGCCTGCTCTGTGGTGCCTGAGCTGGGCTCAGCATCCCAGGAGCTGCTTCTGAGCCTCAGGGGAAATCAAGGCTGGAGGCTAAAAAAGGGCAGACCATAGCTCTGGCTGAAGTCCCATTTCAGCATCTCCAGCAAGCCACCTCCACTCTGCCACCATCCATCTCACCCAGGCAGCACTTTCCCTCTCCCAATCTGTGACTCATCATGCTCTGATGAATACATCAGTCTTTCTTTCTTCTCCTCTTTCTATCACTTGCAGTTCTCAGATGTGGCTTCAGGGACTTGCCAGGTCCCTCTGTGGTGTCTCTGCTGCTCTGAGAGGTGATAGCACAGCACAGACCTTGCACTATGCAGGCCTGATCTGAGGGGTGCTCTCCACTTTTGGAGTTAGCAGCAGTGCAGGGGTAGCACAGGATGTCACAAGAACAAACATGATGCTGCTAAAGGAAAAATGGCCCTCAAGAGTGGGCAAAGCCATGGGTTTGTGGCTGGACCAGAGTGCTTAGAAATGGGACTTTTCCCATTGCTCAACCTTTTCTTAAGACCTTCCCTTCACTTCCTACATTCTTGGGTGGCTCAGCTCTTCAAGGAGGATCTCTGTACAACGTCTTTGTGACACTTTGGGCAGTGAGGAGCTCCATGCCTTGAGCTTAGTTGGTACTTCTGGGCACTACAGTAACAGTGAGGATGTTGCTGTCCTCTGGTTTGTGCAGGCAGTGTTATCTGCATGTGAAAGGAGAGGATATCATTTTAATAATGGCAGAGGTTTTCATCCTGGAAAGCAATGCATTAGAGCTGGCCTGTATTTTTTTTCCCTTTCCCTTTTGTTCAGGGTTGCACGGAGCACTTTGGAATTCATAAACTGGTAATTTATTAAACAAGCCTTTGAAGAAAGGAAGTAATGGAAACTGCTGTATAAATTATAGGAGCCTTTGGGGTCCTATTGCTGGCAGGAGCATAGTGGCTCTATAACCTCCAGTGCAGCCAGTGTCTGCATCAAGACACACATTGAGGACCCTCATAAAGCCACACAAGGGGAAATGGGGCTAGGGCTGCCAAAATCAAGCCAATACTGATGTCTTGGGAGATGGAGCCATGCTCACTGCAGAGCATCTCCTGCAGAAACAGTGTTTGCCTGTCCTGAAATGGGAGGGGAGGATTCATTGGCCCTGTAGCATCAGCAGCCCCTGGCACAGAGAGGCTGTGTGGGTCTTTTTGTGGAGCAAGACTCTTTTGTCACCTCTCCTCTGTATCTTCTGCCCTGGGCAGGCAGAGCTCCCACTGCTCTCAGGCTCAGACGGGTCCTTCCTAGTGTGCAGCTGTGATGCTCTTGTACTAAGGAGGAATTACAGAACGCTTATGCATGCAGGAATCATGAGGTATGTTGTGATATCCATGGGCTGGATTTCAACCTCCCTGAAGCTCTGGGTTCAAACTCCCAACCTGAAGCTGTGCTGCAGAGCTCCAGAGGCAACAAGTGGATATATGGTGCTGGCAGGAGGTGACATTTCCTCTGTGGGGCACTATCTCTGGGCTATGATCTCGCTGCTGCTCTCCATGTCCATCTAGTGAGATGTAGGTGATGGCCACACAAGGCAGCCTGTCTATGCCCTCTGAGGCTGGGAGCAAATCCTTGCAACACACTGCTGCAGCTCCGGTCCTTGTGCTGAGCCTGCCCAAGGTGAGATGGTAGTGTCTTGTGGTGATAAAAGAGTAGGTTTGGGTTTCTGAAAGCCTGACCCTGCTGAACCTTCTGTTCATGACTGCTACAGAGCAGAAACCTTTATCAGAGGTGCTTTTGGAGGAACTGGGATGCAGAAGGAAGTGAAACATTGGTGTTGTGGCCATGGGAGGAGCTGTGGAAAGCAAGAGCTGAGGGTGGGAAAGGTGGTGAGGGCCGGATCTAGGTGTAAGTCAGGGTCAGAGGGTACAACCCTCCATGGTGGGATGGGAATATGGAAAGTGCTCGGAGCTGTCGTGAGGGCCACTGCAGTGTTGTTGGTCTGCTTTTCTAGTTACTGGAAACTCCTGTCTGGTTCCTCTAGCCCAGAGGACTCTATGCCCATGGATGCAAGAGCTGGCTCCATGTCAGCAGGGACATCCTTAGCGAGAGGGAGCCACATCATTAATACAGGATCACTGAGATTTTCTTCCTGCTGTGCAAGGGCAAAGCCAGTTTTCTGCGTCATCTGATCCAGAGTGCTGTTAGGAGGCCCAGTAGATGTGGCTTCTTCTCTATAGCTGTCAGAAGTGGTCACGACTGAGCCCACCATACCTCTTTATGTGTGTCTTTGGTCCTGGGCAGGAGGGGTGTTCATGCAAGTGCTTCCAAGCCAGAGCTCCTGGAGGGCCCTGTGTGATGCTGAGCAAAGCTCTGGCAGGGAAATATGCCCTGAACCAGCCCCCAGGTCTGCATAGAAACTGGTTTGGGGTTTAAAACATCATTTCAGTGAATCCCGGGAGAGATGCAAGCTTTGTACCTGAGCAGCATAAATAAATGAATTAATGAATGGATTAAATGTAAATTGTGGCAGCTTTAAAATGAAAGTCATAGTTTCCAAAAGTGCTTTTAACCGGCACTTATTTCTGCAGCAATATAACTGCCAGCAAGAGCTTAATTCATTATCACCAGAAGAAAATGAAGACCCTGTAAATTTGAAGTCCAATTTAATTTCCCCAGAAAGAGCTTTTCTTCTTTCTTTCCCTTCCTTCTCTCTCACTGCCCGAGGAAGGAGGATTTCCATCACTTAGAGCTGTTGTGTGCCTCCTTCAGACAGGATTTTCTCAGCCTGCCCAGCCACAGACGCCCACTTGTCCATATATTTGCACTGCACATCAGCCCTGCAAAAGGCCAGCATCGCTTTGGAGCGTGCAGGCTGTAAATCAGAACTGGATGGGGTGGAAGCAGAGTCTCGGAGGGGTAAAAGCAGCTTGGTCCGGGTTGTCTGGAGTTCATGGCAAAAGATAGGCAGGGACCTGAGTGCCCAAGTCCTAACCTACTGCCCAACCCCATGGCCATCAACGTGGTCCCTGGAACATTTGCATGGGCCATTGAAGCAGAATCGTTCCCTTTTGGGGACCTGCTACTGGGAAGAACGTGGCTTCTGTGAGTACCTGTTGTGTTTTACCCCAGGGACAGTACCCCAGCAGGGCAGGGATCTGTAAGGGATGACGGTGGTTGTGGGTGCTTCATCTAAAAACCAGCCCCTGACTCTCCATCCCCTGCAACCTGCCATCTCCTGGGCTTTGCTGCTGATTGGATTGAGAGGAGCAGCTCAGCTCTCTCAGCTCCATTAACAGTGCAGATGGCCTATACCCGAGGCTGGGATGTGTGTGCATGCATGTGCCTGCTTCCAGTGCTGTACAAACCCAGTAATAGCATGTTTCTGCCTTTAGATGTAAGGCTGATGGAGCAAACAGGGCAAAGGGCCTGATACAGAGGGAAGAGCATGATGAACCCTCTAGTCTCCATGGAATCTTTCTTTATGCTTCTCTCATTTCCCTGGGTTTTTTTTCCTTCTTTTTCTGTTCTGTTTTTTTCTATAGAGTATTTTTAGCTTGTAGGAAAGAGCAGTGCCCTGCTTCACTGGATGCTGGGCATCAGGAGCAGATGGCATAGGAGCTTCTCATAGAATCATAGAATAATTAGGGTTGGAAAGGACCTTAAGATAATCTATTCCAACCCCCCTGCCATGGGCAGGGACATCTCCCACTAAACCATGACACCCAAAGCTCTGTCCAACCCGGCCTTGAACACCGCCAGCGATGGAGCATTCACAACTTCCCTGGGCAACCCATTCCAGTGCCT
>JASSUY010034598.1:0-29833 GCA_032466535.1 Forpus xanthops
CCCTTGATCATCCTCATGGCCCTCCTCTGGACTTGTTCCAACAGTTCCATGTCCTTTTTATGTTGAGAACACCAGAATTGCGCACAATACTCCAAGTGAGGTCTCATGAGAGCAGAGTAGAGGGGCAGGATACCTCCTTCGACCTGCTGGTCACGCTTCTTTTGATGCAGCCCAGGATATGGTTGGCTTTCTTAGGGAGCCTGGGCCAGTTCTGTGGCAGCACATGGTGCTGGCCAGGGGCCCCAGGGAGAGCAGGCCTCCAGAACGCACTGGCGACTACAAGACCACCTGTGGTCATTGCACATGCTTCAACTGTGAGATCACCAGGTCTTATCCTGCAGACCTGCTAGAACATTTATTTTTCTTTATTTATTTCATTTATTTTTCTTTATTTATTATTTATTTTCTTTAATGAGACAGGATTAAGAAAATTAGAAAGATTACTGAAATTTTTGGTGTTTAAGGCAGGAAATAAGGTCTCATAGCAAAAGTCATCATTACTTTATTGAACATAAAAAAATCATATTTTTAAATGGTCATTTGACATGTTCAAAACCGAATCTTGGAATTTCTGACAGTAAAACGTGCCTTCTGCTTAAGATGTTTGGTACACAGAGAGGAAAGTTTAGATAGCTTGAAATGAACTGTAACACAGCACTAGACATCCAAACAAGTCATTGTTGTAGATGGTTTCCTGGTACCATAAAGCAGCAAGACAGAGCCACAGCTGTTTCAGAGCAAATTTGAAAACACTAATTGACTTTCACTCACTGGGAAAGAAGATGTAGCATGACAAATGGCTTTGTGGTTTGAATCATTACAGACTGATGAGAGAGTTGTTGCCTAATGGGACTCTACTGGGCAGAAATGGCTGTGTTAAGACTGCTGTGAGCAATTTGCAAGATGTGCTCAGAAAGCACAGGAGGAGTCAGCAGGACCCCAGCTGAATGCCATGTGGCCAGGCAGAAGGCAAGGTGGTAGAGGGATGAGGCTGGAAAGGGTCAGAGAAGACTGAGCATCACCTAATGGTTGCCTTTGTCCCTGGGATGTGGTGTACAACTCTTTTTGGGGAGGTCAAAGATGACTCTACCCATCTGAGGAGCAGGCTCAGAGGGCAGACATGGTATCAGAGCCCCAAGGGCTCTAGTAGGCCTTAGCTACCTTGACCATACTCACCTGGTCCCACACCCCTGCTCAGGGACCAGGAAATCTATTTGAACTTGGGCCGTCAGCTCTAGCTCTCTCCTGAGCTGTGTTGTAGGTATGTCTATCTCCAACCCTATTCCTTGCTGCTCCTTACAAGGCTGCCTAAATGTCCCCTGCCCTGTTTGATCCTAGGGCTGTGGATGGACCATTTGTTGGTCCCTATGCAGCCTGCCCTGCTCAGGTGCTGTGGGATGGTGCCTCTCAGTGAGAGCATAGCCTATGCTGGGGTCATCCTCAGCTTATGGCTTGTCCCCCTTTGTGGAGCATATCCAATCCCACTGCTTCCTAATACAGCATGTTTTGAAGTGGGTCCTTGTGAGAAGGTGGGTGACTGGAAGTCTGATGAGCTGCAGAGAGGTCACTAGACAAGCCCGAGGAGGAAGAAGACAATCTTCTTTCTTGTGGCCTGTCTTCTGCAGGAGAAATGTATTCTAGCTGTAGCAGTTGAACATGTTTATTTGTTGAAATAGTAAGGTATTAGTCCAATGCTCCCTATTTCTCATCCTACTCATCAGGGTTTGTTTTAGCTGCTGGAAGAAGTGAGCTCGGAAATAACCCAAGGGTCAGCTTTCTAATATTAGACTGGAATTGTCTTTATTTACTTTTACAAACTTGGCCAAGGCTCAAGGCACTCTAATGTTATGTGTTCTTCAGTAAACACAATTAACTGGAAACTCTGAAACACTGATATCATCTTTTCTCTTGGGACTGGTCACTGTGAGCTGCTTTCTCTAGCCAGAAAATCAACTTCCTTTTCCCCAGGGTTGCAGAGTAGGTGGAAATCCATTTGGCTACAAAAACAAAAGAGAGAGAACCAAAAATTTATGAGTTTGATAATGCAGACTGGCTTGGCTTCACTGCATGGTCAGAGGGTAGCAAATCTTGATAAGAATGGGAAGGTCTGGACTATGAAAGGCAACTGCACTTGAAGTGTTGAAGTCAGGTTGTATAGAGCCAGTGGATCCCTGCTGTTGAATAGCAGGTTTGTGTTTGTCTCTGAGGCATGCAGGTGGGATCGTTAGGACCTCTTATCACCTCTTCAATAAGCTCCTAATGAGGAAATGCAGAAAGGCCATTTAGAGCCTCTCCAAGCAAGAGGCAAATAAACTACATTTGTAGTATTAGCTTTTCTAAGTAGTGTTATAAGCCCTTCCCCAGGTGGTACAGTCTAATACTTCATGATCTTACAGCTGGAAAAAATCTTGTCTGCTTGTCTAATCTAATCTTTACTTGCTGTAATTCAGGACAAACTTTTCTTGTCCTTAACCAGCATAGGCACACTGAACAGTTTATCATCATCTTCTCTGTAACTGCAGCCTTTTATGGACATGACATTTAGGTACTTCAAGTATCATTACCCTGAGTCCCTTTGGCCTACTCACTTCTAGATTCAACAAACTCTCATTTTTCCATCTGGCCTTATAGGTCTGTGATTTGGACTCTCTCCAGTTGGTTTACAGCCTTCTTGAAGAGCAATACCCATCTTCCAACCTCTTACTGAATGTCTGAATGAGGCAGAGCATATTGATTATCCCATGTGTTCATGTATATGACATCAATAACAGAAATATTAAGGTTGAACTGAAGTCTGTATTAAAATGCATGTGTAAACAATGGGAGAAAAACAATACAAGGAGGGTTAAAAGAATGACCTGTACTGCTCCCAGAACTGGGTTCCTAGGATGCCATTCCTAGTTGTAAAACTGAAGAATATGTTTATGGCATGACCAAAAGGCCTGCGCTCTGGTGAGGTCACAGCACAAACAAGTCATCAGCAGAAGACCTCACATCCTGCCTGGAAAATTACATTGAGGCTGCAGCAATTCACATACCATTGCTTTGCCTGACAGGCCTGGAGGAAAACAAATGTGTCCAGACAAGGAGAAGCAGATCATTCTCAGAACTGAAAAGTTTAGCCCATGCTGTTGGTAGCAAGAAGGCAAAAAATAGGCTGTCCCAGCTTTTCCTGTTCTCCTGTCTGTACTTCCAGGTCAATTGTTTTTTCGTCTCCATTCCCCCTCCACTGCAATCTCTCATCTTTCTTGTTGGTCTTGCAAGTCTTTCATTGTGCTGCTGTATCCCAGCTGCCTCTGGTTTCCTCCCCAGCTGTCAGAATGTCACAGCTACCTGCTGGCTTGTGCTTTTGGCTTGAATAATCCTAGTGTTGCTTCTCAGTGCACCGTAGTCCCAGGCTGGTGCCTTCTGCCTCCTGGGAAATACTTTTATCTGCTTAGCCGTGTAGTTGATTGAAAGCTGCTGTATCTCATCCATTGCGCTGACCTTCAGCAGACTGTGTGTGTATAGTACATTCTGCTCTCCCTCCCTTTATTTTCTGTGTAGGATGGCTCACATTATAATTCTCCATGCTTTTTCTCATTACTGAGTCTTGTACTTACACTGCTTCTGAGTCCTTACATGCTATGTTCAGTACTGCTCTTCCATGGCTGAATATTTGGAGATTCTGGACTGATTAAGAAGAACGATGTCTCTGCTTGAAGACCTCAGAGGTCTGATCTGATGTACTTGCAGCTAAACAAAGTATTTGTTTCACTGAATTGTAAACTCTGGGTAATTGGGCCAGCTAGATCATCAGTAGAGGCTGGTTAAGGTAGTCATGTTTCTGCACCAGTACCAAAATAGATGTCCTGAAAACAAATTAGCAGCTGCAGAACAGAGAATAGGGATGAAAAAAAAAATTGGATGAACTTTTGGCTAGAAATCCCTTCCATGTCCCCATATAGTAACTGCTGATCATGGTCAGTTTGGGGTTCAGGGTCTGTTACTCTTTTGTCGGAATACCAAGCAGATATATTAGATTGAAGGATTTGCTGTAAGGCTCTGTTGATCTCAGGCTGGGTGCAGCTTATATTCCCCCTGCTCTCTCATGAGCAACATCAGGCAACATAGGAAATTGAAGAGGAAAAAAAATTAATAATCCTTCCACCCTTTGAGGTGTCTTCATTCCCCTTCCAGCCTCTGCAGCGCATTACTTTGTGTGACTCACACAGAAGGGACTCAAGCAGGATTTTTGAGCTAATTTCTTTAAAATTTGAGCACACTTTGATCTCTGCCCTTGGCAGGGTCCTATCTGCCTCCCATAATGGACTGATGGATTTTGGAACAAATGTGTTTATATTTGAGGATTTTAAAAGCAATAAAACAGCCCAGAAGGATTCATCCTCCGCTGTCCAGGAGCCATAAGTAAAGGTAATCCACAGCTGGGTGCCGGAAAATAGGGAAAAAAAAGAAAGAAAAGTCTCTCCTATTAACACTAGATTTCACATAGTGCAGTAGCTTTGTTAAGCTCAGCACTACCATGCTGATGTACCTGGGCTGTGAGAGTACATGATGTGGTTGTCATGTGTCAACAGTGCCTGTTCCCTCTTACTATGAGCATCATGGTGTGAAGTCCTTTTGACAGACCAGCCCTGGGGATGTCAAAGTTTAGCATGTGAAGTTTGGCATTTTCAGGCACCAGGCTGAAGATGCTAAACTTGAATATGCTGATCCTAGGGCAGCTATGGCACTGCTTGAGCAAGTGATGCCCTTAGTCCCAGTCCTTTCTCCATGATTTTTCTTTTACTTTTTTGTTATTGGGATGCAGCTGGTGAGACAGCTCGTCCCTATGTCTCCTGGCTTACTTCCTTCACTTCTCATTGATCAGAGGCTACTTCAAGAGTTGCTCATTAACCGTCAAATTAAAAAAATCCTGTTGGAACACAATTTTTGCTTGATACAGAAAGCGTCACAGTCCTCACTGAGAAGCTGCGTCAGAAAAGCTCTGCAGACAGGTGAAAGCATGCCCAGGATGGTGCCTTTAGATTACTGTAGCACAGAGTCCCTCAGCATAACAAGGATGTGAGCACCAGTGATTAGCAGAGAAACCAGTCTTGAGGGCTTGTTTTGATTTTTGCTTCAGCCTTCCAATCTATTACAGTTAATGCACACCAGGGAGCAGAGCAAGAAGACGCTTTGTTCTTGTATCTTGTAAAGTCAATCAGTTGCATAATATGAATCACAGAGGCAGCAGGAACGGGATCAAGTGCAGAGAAGGGACACATCAAATGATTTACTGTGGCTATGGGGAAGCCAGGTTTCTCTCTACCCAACTTATCTTTCCCAAACTGCCTTTGAGCATGTTTGGCTTCAGCTGCCTGCCACTCAGATTGCAAGGTAGCTTCCCTCAAGCCCTTGTCTATTACAATAAGCACCCCCAAAAGCCTCCAGAACAATACCATGAGTTTAAATGAGACACTTCCTCTGCATTAGCTTCACAGCAGGACAGGGATTGCTCAGTCTGTGCAGTGCTGTGTGCTGAGCAGAGTGTGGTTAGAGCCAGCATGTATGAGAGACAGGTGAGAGATAGCAGCAGGGCAGGTTGTCACACTGACCCTTTGATTTAAATGGCTGATCTCTGAGAGGGAAATAGCTTTCATTCTTAAGAAAAGGCTTACAATCAGGGCTCCTGCAGCTTCCCGGAGGTGTTTAGGCAGCTAGTCTGGTGTGGGGCTAGTAGGTTTCTTTCTATGCCCCCCATGCTTCAGAAGCTGGGCCAGTGGGCAGCCAGCAGTACCTGTCACACCAACCAAAGAGTGAACACTAGGGACCCAGGTGTCATGGTAGCCTGAGCTCTTGGCTGTTTCCCCTCCTGGGCCTTCTGCTTGTCTTTAATCAATGAGTGCTTAAGAGTTTTACAAATCCATAGGGCTTATCCAAAGGTTGAGCTGCAGGTGTACTAGGCTACATCAGAAGGGGCAGACTCCACACACGGCAGAAATTGCAGCACCCTAAATGAGGGTGAGACTGAAAAAAAACGTATGTGGTTTTGGCAGCATCTGTCTCTGACGAGGAAATGCCTCACTGAAGCTTGATGCTGTCATAGAAAATAACAGATGCCCCGTCTCTTCTCTTGCAGTGCAAGTTTTTGATGTGGTGGCTTATCAGATGCTCTCCATCTCTACTGGCAGCTAAGCCCCTCATATGGTAGTTGAAGGAAGCAAGGTTACAGAGTGGATAGCAGTGAGGTATGTTGAAAGAAGAGGGGGCCAAAGGAAATCGCTCCAATATGAAGGCTTCCAGGCATCTACCACTGTCTTGGGCAATTTTCTTCTTTGCCTACCAGCAAGAGCATTTGCTGCTGAAAATATGTCTGAAAGCTGTGGGAAGATATAATGACTGTGAGGGGCTTCTGGGCTTTCTTGCTCCACTTTGTAAATTCATCTCTTATCCTTGTTATATCAGTGCTATTTTTAGTTGCCTTTACTCAGAACAGAAGTGATTCTCCATTAGGAATCTCAAGTACAAGATAACAATAAAGCCAGGGATGTTGCCAAGCAGAAGGGTCATGCTGAAGGGCTCATTCAAGCGCTGAAAAGGTAGCAGAAAGAAATTTGCACTGCCAGTAGCTATCATAAGTGTGTTAATGTAAAGCTGGGGGATTGCTGGGGAAGGACTACTGGGACACTTACACATTTACCTTCGCTCTCTGAAGAGGGAGTTTAAATAAACCTGCCTCAGTGCTTTTACACTGCATTCTTGGGATTATGCAGACAATTATTCTGCATACATTTTGTTCTGTTTATGGAGTATGCTTTTGCTGTTTATCGATATTTAAGGAAAGGGATTGTTTTAAAAATGGCAAGCTTGTGAGCAAATGAAGTCTGTGTGGAGAAGTCAGGATAAAGTATGTATTTTGCTACTGGATTGAAAAATGCCACAGGTTCATGATTTTTACTTGCTGTCTTTATGCTGAACTCATTGTTTCAATATAAGAAAATACAGAAATTCTAAAATTGATCTGCTGTAGAATAAGCCATTTCCAGGGTGAATATCCATGTATGAAATTTTCTCATTTATCTTTGTTTTTCTGCAGTGATAGATACACTCCATTTGTATGCTTGAATTCAGCAGGTTTGAAAGTGAGAGTAAGGAGAGCGATGGGACATTGTCTATTTCCAAAACTATAATTTCTACAGGAAAAGTTTCTTCCATTGACAAGTAAAAAGGTATTTTTCCCAAATTTCACTCCAAAATCAGTTTTGAGTGTGCCTGCACAGCTTCTCTAGAGGTCCTACCTCACAGTTCCAAAGCACTGGGGCACTGGTTTCAGCTCTCAGTGACCTCCCTTGCAGGGCAGCAAGGCTTCTCAGCACACCCACAGGCTCGAGAGAGAGATGACTGATTGTCCCTGGAGACCCTTGGCTGCTGGACAGTGTTCCCAATGATTGTCTTGTCCCAATGCCATGGGTCGTATATTTCTCCATCCCATAGCTCATCTCTGGGGCCTCTCCTCACATAGCTTCTGCCCCCTCTGTACATGACTTACCACTCTTTGCTTCCTTTCCATCTCTCATGACCCCAGCCTTTCCTATTCCTGTCCACCATGGCTTCATCCTATTTCCCAGCCTGGCATTTCCTCTACAGGCACCCCAGGAGGGACTGGTGGTCATAGGGCAAGAGAGGAATACTGCTGGGGTCTGCAGGAAGCAAAGAGGTAGGACACATCTTACAGAGCAGAGGTGAATATATAGTGCCACATGGTCATGGCATGAATCTACCTTGCTGTACAAGCAATGCCCAGGGAGGATTTGCTAGCTGACAGAATACTGGGCATGTTTATTTGGGGCATCAAGTGCTCATAGTGCGTGCCTGGCAATCTTTTCCAGGTGGGGCAAGCCCATGAAATCATGCTGAGTGACAATCTCACATGGGGGTTTTGTGGGCGAAGTTTAGCAGGACTAACTGGGATTGCAGCATGATTTCACAAAATGGGGAAACACAGCTTGTCAGTACGAGGCGCACCAGAGGCCTGAAATTTCCTATGATGCACAAATAAGATAAACAGTCTGTACTTATGGAATAGAAAGTTCTTTGTACGTGATGGCAATCAGTTTATACCATGATAATGCTGAACAATACAACTCCTTTCAGGGCCACACTTGTGTTTAGAGATAGCTCATCTCTCCACTGATCAGAAACAGTACTCTGGGTGTGGAAACACTTGACTTGAGAAAGACCAGGTCCATAATGAACCTTTGTGGCTCCATCTCTGAGATTATCTAAGGCAGAATCTCCTTTTACTTTTGCACTGTATCATTGAGACTACAAATCCTCTGTGGATGACAATTTAAGGCTTGTTACAATAGGTGCTGGGCAGATTCCTGTGTGATCCAAGTGATCCTGTTTTAGATGAGCCAGTTACGGATCATAACTGGAGTCTTGATTCAAAACAGGTGCAGAAGCCATTATTTTTTTCCTTCTGTGTTGAAACTTATTTCTAGCTCGAGCACCAAAGCACAAATGTGGTTTGGGATAGCAGCTTGCAGGAGTCCCCCCTGCCGAGCCAGTAATTGCAGTCTTTATCACTCAGCCTTCATCCGGAGTACCAGAAAGGCAGGCAAACACAATTTCAGAAGAGACAGTAAGATCTCAGCCACGTGCATCCTGCTGAGAAGTTCGAAAGGATGAAATGTAACAACGTGGAACATTTATTTCTTTTCTGGAAAAAAGGGTGAAATTTCTAAATGATGAAGCATTAAATGTTGTCACTCTCAGCATGATGCTGTGAGCATCAGCTGCAGGGCACAGCCATGGACCATGTGCCGTAGGTTTTACTCACAGCTCTTTTTGCCTTTTTTCCCCTCTGTGGCACAGTTCTGCTTGATTTTCAGCATTGCAGCAACATAACTTTCAAACAGTAAGAGATAGTGCAAAACCAGAGCTCACTGAGCAGTGATTGTTTTCCAGTAGTCTTTGCATGTCTATCATATACTGTATGAATTCCTATGAAATCAGCTTCTGCAGCAAGTGCCTTTTTCACAGTGTAGCAATTGCACATTTTTGCTGCATTGAATGTTTGCCACTTGCAGTTTCTTTCTGTCCAATTCACCCCAAACACACAGAATGAGGAACTTCAGGCTAGGATGAACTGTTTTCAGTGCAGTTTCATTTTGCTGCTTCCTTTCTGTGATTTCTTAACTACCTGTGCATCAGGGCTAACTGATCTGTTGATATTTGGTACCTTTTAGAATTGCTCTTTGGGCAGGAGCCACATCAAGAGCATTTACTTCTACCCCAAGTCAACTCTGCCATTATATGCAGCAGGCTGGCGTCGCAGCTTTTGAATGAATGCTGTTTCTCTGCTGCGAGTCCTTGTGCTTGCTTTTGTGTTTCTTTAGCCTGAAATCATAATGCTCTGAAACCGCAGACTTGTCAAACATCACTTTTACATAAGTGGCATACCCTTGAGACACCATTGACAGATGCTTGCTGCTTCCTAGCTGTCTTTTGTAAGTGGGCTTACAGAATTAAACAGCTAAACTGTGACCAGAGCAATAAGCAATGTGCTTTGGATGCTGAGGCATGATCCCACTGACAAAATGTCCCATGGGCTTTGCACTTCTGAATAAAGTTTTAGCCCCAGTTCACTGGCATGGGCCTTTGCAGTATGGCAGCTCTAACCCTGCTCAGCTGTCACTGGAAAGAGGAAAGGAAGGAAGAAAGGTCCATCTGAGGTTAAGACAGTAGATCCCACTAGCAATAAAAGATTTAGCCCTGTAGCCTGTACTTCACATCCTCTAGTAACTGTCTGGCAGATGATAGCTCAATCACATTAAAAAGTTGAGCTTTTAAAAGCTGTAAAAAAAAGGAGTCACTGCGCATCTGGGTTGCTAAGGTGCAGTACTTTTGCTGTACACTGTGCATAAAGATGTCTTCACTTCTGACGCATCAACTCTCTTCCTGCCTTCACGCCTCCTCCTTAGGGCATATGCAGGTGAAGCAGTTGGCCCACAAATGAGAGGTTCCCAGGTGAGGTGTGTGAAACACTGCCTTTAAGATAAGGTGGTGATGGGCCCACAGGGCTCAATCTGAGCTGTCCCACAATTGCTCATCACAGCTCCTGTCTCAACAGAGGATTTCCCAGTAAGCTTCAAATAGCAAGTGCAAACAAAGAACATGAAGGAACACAGAACTGTGCCTTTAAATCAACAGCAACTATATTCATATTACACTACATCAGGTCAAAATATGGAGTGGAAATACTTAGACCGGACTGCTGTCAAGGGTGAAATTGTTCACTCTGAGCAGTCCATGATGTATGTCTTACCAGAGCCACCTTTGCTCAGTGAGAGCAATGCCTGGCTCTTGGGTACTGTGCTTTAGCCAGGATGTGTGAGCTGAGAAGGGGCTGGCAGCACGCAGACAGGGCAGAACCAGCTGCTTCATGCTCCCAGGCACGTTCAGGGACAGAAGCAATGGCAGCAGTGGCATTTGGCACGATGAGATATCCAGAGGAGCGGCAGGCAGAGCTGGGGCATAGCACAAGGGCCTGCTCAGTGTACCTTACAAAAGACCAGCAAGCATGTCCCTGCCTGGGGGCTATGCAGCCCTGGGGATGATCTGCACAGTTTTATATCAACCATGTGCAACTGCCTTGCACTGAGATTCTTGAAGGAACAGGCTAAAGGTCTCTCAGGACAAAGAGTGGTTCTTTTTCATGCATTTTACAATAAAAAGACTGGAAGAAAGCCAAGCTCTGACAGGGGGTGAGCTGTATAGTCACAGAGCAATTAACCTTTTGATCAGTGCAGAAGCACTATTAGTATGGATGATAGCAGGCTCATTTCAAAAGGTGCTGATATAATTTGTACCAGCTGATGTGATTTAATGGAAAAATAGACCTTTTCTAATGAGCTTAATAGTGCTTTTATGAGGGATTTATGGTGGTGAAATAGATTTATAAATGAATATGACTTGCTATCAATATTTGGCTTAAAATGTCATAAAATCCATATTAAATGGACTAAAAGTGGCTGAGACATTTCAAAGTGGTTTTAGTGGACAGGCCTGTGTTCACTTGATTTGCCGTTCAGTGTAATTCGAAACTTTCTCAGTGTTAAAGAGGAAATGTTTAAGGGTTGTTAATCAAGATGGATGATGAGATGGAAATTTTGAAGATTGGAAGGCAAATTACTCAAATTACAGCTTCTTCTGTTGCCTGATGCCCACAAACAACAACCATGGCCAGACAAAAAAAAAATACCAAAACCCAAAAACCAAGCACTTATTTCATTTGCAAACCCAAATCAGAAGAAGATAAAAAAGTCCATTTGGGCTGAACAAATTTCTTCCTTCCAGAAATATTTTCTTCTGGGTAGTAACAGCAAAAGTAGGCAGCCCAAAAGGTGAAGGTTGAAACAAAGAAAAGCCCAACCAGCCCCTTCACCCCTCCTTGCCCCTCAAATTGTTAGGAACATCCAAGCGCTTGGAAATTACAACAATCCTTTGATGTTACAGGTGCATGTATGTTTAACCAAGCCAAGTGCAAGGTCCTACACCTGGGTCGCAGCAATCCCAGGCACACCTACAGGTTGGGCAGAGAATAGATTCACAGCAGCCCTGAGGAGAAGGACTTGGGGGTGTTGGTTGATGAGAAAATGAACAGGAGCTGGCTGCAGTGTGGACGCAGCCCAGAAAGCCAACTGTATCCTGGGCTGCATCAAAAGGAGCATGATCAGCAGATCGAGGGAGGTGATCCTGCCCCTCTACTCTGTTCTCGTGACACCTCACTTGGAGTATTGTGTGCAGTTCAGGTGTTCTCAATATAAAAAGGAGATGGAACTGTTGGAACAAGTGCAGAGGAGGGCCACGAGGATCATCAGGGCACTGGAGCACCTCCCGTATGAAGATAGGATGAGAGAGTTGGGGCTGTTGAGCCTGGAGAATAGGTGGCTGCGTAGAGACCTCTGATTCGGAGAAAACTCCAGGAACTGGCCAACAAAGTTTCAGGTTGACAAGCTGGTATTCTTTATTGCGGCGTCGGGAAGCACGGGGGATAGCTCCTCCTAACGTGCGTCCCGTATTGCCACAGTGGCCATCCTTACATAGTCACTTTGGCATACATACACGTTCCTGAGGCTACACATGAATTACATAACTTTTCTGCATACATACAAATGTGATGGTGGTCTTTGAGTCATCCTTTCAACAATCGTCGTCACCCCCGGCAGTCTTTGAAGCACCAGCTTAACATAACAAACGTCCTGTCCCTCTACTCATCAGGCAGCTTAACTGCTCCCATTCTGGATATTTGCTAGTCGGATACTCCCCAGAAGATGTTTACACCAACTCAATGGGTTCATTAACATAGCAATCATCCTGTCCCTCCACTCAGGTGCCTATCCCCAGGTCTATTTTACTTTTGTTACACTTTTTGTACTAAGGTCCTATGGACCTAACTACTTTCAAGCACCCCCATTACAAAGCCATCAGACTTAACCTTACTTAGAACTGATTACATTTTGTGCTTTTTGTGCTTCCTCCTTTCACCTCTTAGCAGCCTTCCAGTATCTGAAGGGGGTCTGTAGGGATGCTGGGGAGGGACTCATCATTAGGAACTGTAGTGAGAGGACAAGGGGTAACGGGTTCAAACTTCAACAGGGAAAGTTTAGATTGGATCTGAGGAAGAAGTTCTTTAATGTGAGAGTGGTGAGGCACTGGAATGGGTTGCCCAGGGAAGTTGTGAATGCTCTATCGCTGGTGGTGTTCAGGACTGGGGTTGAACAGAGCCTTGGGTGACATAGTTTAGTGTGAGGTGTCCCTGCCCATGGCGGGGAGGTTGGAACTAGATGATGTTAAGGTCCTTTCCAGCCCTGGCTATTCTATGATTCTATGATTCTAAGTTGAAAAAATCTGAGAGCATGGGAAAACTGTGTGAGCTGTATGTCTGTATTAATTGTATGAAGTTGGAGCTAAGGAACATGCTGAATGAATTCGTTAACATTCACAGAGCATCACTTCAGAGAGGAGCAGGGTCAGAAAGAAACTACAGCAACATGCAAAGCTGCTCTGCCTTTTGTGTTTGTCTCATCCAGGAGAAGCAGAAAGGTGACTGGGTCAGCCTGGAGGTGCATCCACTTAAGAAGGTTTCTGTGTGACCGGCAAATTAGTGGTCCTGCAGCATGGTGATTTATGCCTCTGGTCAGGGCTACTCTGGGAAGAGATGCCCCCTCCTCAAAGGCTGCCTCTGAGGGCTGATTGCAGGGGCCATGGCTGTGGTCACGCATGAAGTCAGGCGGTGCATTGCAGAGACGTGGGAAAGAACGTTTACTTCAGACTGTGCTGTAGGACAGCATTTCTGGGAATCCCAGCACTGCCTGGGGGGACCCTATGGAGACAAGTGTGTTGTCTCCATCTGTCTTTTAGAGAGGTCAGGCCATGGCCCTGAGATTGGAGACATGGCTGCATGCACTGAGCTGAGTCATCTAAACTCAGACCAAAATGGTCCTTCCAGGGTTCTCTGCTCTCAACTCATTAGCTGTAAGTCAATCAAAGCACACAGGTATGTGGACAAGATACAGAGCTTCATTACCAGAAGGAAATCTTGCCCACTAATGAGTGTACCAGACAAGAAGTTAATGGTTGACCTGGGGGGTTTCCCTGTAAAGGATTTTGTGCAAAGATTGCTTGGGAATGGGGTATGAGAGAAATAAATCAGGAGTTCAGCAGAGCTCCAGGCCCCCTCCCCAGAGCAGGACTTGGTGCCAGGGCAGCTCACAGGGGGTTAAGTGTCAGCAAGGCTTCTGTGGCCCTGGGGACCAGTGCCACCCTAGTTAGCACTTCTCAGGGGTGTGGGAGCTGCTCTGGTTCCTCGCCAATGCTGTCTTGTAGAGCAGATCAAAGGTCAGGCACATATTGGGGTGAGGATGCCCATTGAGAAAGATGGGCAATGCTCTGCCCAGCGTCCTCCTGTGCACCCAGGCAATTTGCTAGCCCATTCCCAAGGCGCCTGGCATGAAAAGGAGGAAGAGTGGGACACAGTTAGCCTCTGCAAGGTACACCAGGGAAGGCAGCAGTGACAGGAGAGGCTCTGGCCCAGTAGCACGTCCTAACAGCTCACATGTCATGCCCTTCCCTGTTTCAGTGACGCAAAGCAGCAATCTTCCTTGTGCGCTCGTGCATCCCACAGCACGCTGCTCTGAGATGGGAACTGACCAAGATGGGAGAGCCCCGCGCTGTCAGGAGGGCAACAGCCTGGAGTAGCTTGGCTCTGGGCAAGGACCGCTGAAGCAGTGTTCCTGTGCTCCCTGCCTCCTCCCACGGCCTGCTGCTTGGCTGCAGCAGAGCCGAGGGACACATCCCACACACGCTTGTGTGTGGGGGTGAGCATGTGTGTGTGACGTCTTTTCCCAGAAGTGATGGTGGGAGGGAAAGCTCCCTCTGTTCCATAGCCTTGTCTCTAGCTGCCTGGGGAGGCAGGGTGGGGAATGCAGCAGGGATGTGTGCATGGGGGATGAGGGATGCCACAGTGCGCACCCGCAAATGCTTGCTTTCCTTTATCTCCTGTGAGCCTCCAGAGCACCACATGGCCAAGAGATTTATTTGGCCAGGCAGTCCCCAGCCCTAGCCTTGCACCTCCAGCCCATCTCCATGCGGCAGGTGAAGCGAGCCAGAACTGACGTAATAGGCATAATAAGTGGCCTGAGCTGCTGCTTCTCTAACTGGCAGGGAGGAGGAAGCCAGTGTTGAGCACAGCACAGTCTGTGCCCTGTGAGAAGAGGCTGACTATGAAGGGTGAGAGATGGAAGGGAGTACTTTTGATTGGGGACCAGCTGGAACAGCTAAGAGGATATTAAACTGCAACAGCTGGGAAACACAACTTAGAGGAGAAACAGTACGCAAACCCAAACTCCTCTCATGCAGGACTGACTGAACCAGTCTGCATTAATGAACTGGAAAAAGGGAAATTTCAACTGCAGCAGTTGTAGGAGCCTGCATACCCTAGTCCAGAGTGGATGGACTTAGTTGCAAAGCTCTCTGGGCTGGCTGTTGTGGTGGCAGTGTTAGAAATTTCTTAGTACAGCCTGCTCAGACAGAGGCTGGGGAATGCAGAAGGTGACTTGATGTTGGCAACACCAGACAGCATTTGGATGCAATTAGAGATATGCAGCAAACATGCTTACAATCCACAGAGAAGTGTGACATTCCAAAATCTGGTGACATACCAGTTCAGAGAAACTGCAGGGTTTGTGTTCTGCACAGAGGTTCCCTGCCTTAGCAAGCAGCCTTTGGGATGCTCCTGAGCAGGATGTCAAGCTCTGGCTGCCAAGGTTAGGGTCAGGGTTAGAGCTTACAGACACCTTGGCATTTCAGCCAGCTGAGCTCTTGAATTGCTTGAATAAATGTGCTGCATGCATGGCACCTTGGAATTAACATGTGTGCAACACATTTCACGTGTTTCAGAGTAAAATTAAATGTTAATTAGGTTGTTTCATATAGGCCATATTCTGCCCTTTGGCTTCTCTCCTTCCCAAACAGAAGACATCAGAGCTTTGGCACCAACTCTGCCAGTGCTCAAGTGCTACCTACAGATCTGTACAGGTACTGTCAGCTAACCGACACTAAGAACAAAAGGGCATTCACTCAAAGTTTTACACAGCCCTGAGCTGGAGCTGATTTTCAGTCCAGACAGTGCAGAACTTGTGGGTATGTTGGTTCAGGTTTGGCAGCGGGATAGTTACATTCATACAAAAGCATTTATAGTTAATTCAGCAGTTAATAATCTGAGAGGATGCAGTGTGCCAAGGCAGGTAAACTTGCCTGGGATTTGGGCTGTGTGTGCTGCTGGCTGTAGGCTCTAGAGACACAGGAGGGTAAATCTCACCCTGCAACTTCTGCAGGTTGTAGGCAAAGTATTTAGGTGCTTCTGGGGGAGGGAGTGCAGCAGCGGTGGCGTGGGCAGGCAGCCTGCTTCTTAAAATGAACCTGCTCCACTTCACAGCAGAAGCAAGTCTTCATGTGTGGCAGACCATATGCACGCTTGTCTGCCCAGAGCTTTCCCTTCTTCCATAATGGTGGTACAGGCTGTGCTGAGCTGCAGCTCAGTAAATATCAGCCAACTCTCTCCAGAGAGACAACTGCTTTCTGCACCCTCCAAGGGCTGAGCACAAGCCATGTAGCTAGACTCATTCTGCTCTCTCTTGTGAGTACAGGCAGTGTAGTCACCACCAAACATCCCCACAGCCAGGGGTTTCATCCTTTAGTACACAGTAGCCTCAACACTGCTGCAAATTCCTCTCTGGGCAGGCACAGTTACTGCTATTGTTTTAATTAATCATCTTCCCTTGGAGATTCAGGGACATCTGATTCCCAGGTCTGGCTTTTGATTAGGGTCCAATGTGGTATATCTAAGGTAGCTGTGTGGTCAACTTCCTCCTGTCTTTGTTTTACACATGTACATGAGCTGTCCCCAAATGCGTGTGTGCCAGGACACACACATTTTATGTTTCAATAGTGATATGCCCCTCAGAGCTTTTTTGTTTAGCTCTACTAAAAGCATATACCTACATGCCTCTAGAATAAAACAGGACAGTCTTGTCTGCCTGGGTTGTTCCTGTTGAATTTATATTCTCCTTTCCTCAGAGCTCTGTTTTCTGCATTTCTTGGGATTATAGGAACCTTTTGTGTTTAAAATCCTTATCCCTTGTTTTCCCCAGATTGCTTTAAATAGAAGGGGAAAATAAACTGAGGAGCTATCAAAGCCCACCTCACTTCTCCGAATTGATTCTCTGACCCTTTTTTACCATCTATGCCCCTCTGAAAATCTCCAGCTTTTATCTGCACCATTCCACCTTTTGCAATAGAGGAAAGCCCCTGAAGCTCTTTCTGACCTTTTAAAAGAATCCACCTCTGCAGCCAGACACCAAGCTTCGTTTCTGCTAAGGTTTTCAATCCCACTGACTCCTTTGTCTTGGCTTCTACGTCACCCTGTTCCTCTTGGGTGGGCAAAAAGGGGATGGGTGCTGCCGCTATGCTGAGTCCTGACTGGGTCACCCAGTGCTGCTGGGCTGTCTGGGCTAGGCTATAAAACACAGCCAAGGCAGTGCAGCTGGCTCAGAGACCAGACTGAATTCTGCAGACGCGAGGGACCCACGCACAGCTTCTGCCGCCTTCTGCATTGCTGTTTTTTCTGGAATACAGAACCAACCTCCGGAGCAAGATGTGCAAGGGACTCGCTGCACTGCCAGCCACTTGCTTAAAAAGGTACTGTTTATTTCTGGGAGTCTGTTAATGGTCTTGTTAGGCTGATGTACTGAATTCGGTGTCTGAAGCACAAGTAGCAGATTTGGTTCCGCTGCTTTTCTAAGATAAGATATAAATGACTGCTTATGGGCTCTTTTTCATTTTTCTGTTATTCAGAAGCAGAATTACATTAAGGTTTTGTACTGAACTGTGCAAACTCTAAGCTCATCCTTCTCATCAGCAAAACAAGCAGCCCCAAGCATTGCTATGTATTGATATTCCCATCATCTGCTTGTGCCACAAGCTTTGCACCCCTTTTCTCCTTCGAATCCTTTCTCTGCTGAATTTTCCTTTCTTGATTTTTTGAGGGAAAAGGAAAGCAGGAAGGATAGGTATATATATTAAAAAAAAAAAAAAAAAAAAAAAGAAGCATAATAGAGAGTCATTTTCTAAAGCGCATCCCAAATGCAGAAAGCCAGCCTGGCAGGACAAGGCAGGGCTGCAAGCCAGCCCAGGGCAACGCGGGTCTGGCTGCGGCACCAACCAGTGCAGGGTCAGCCCCGGCTGTGTAAGGGTGGTGAGGGACCAGGGCAGGCTGTACCCCGGGGCACAGTGCTGTGGGGCTGGCCATTCCCAGTGTGCTGTGCTGATCAGGAAGGGCTGAGCTGTACCCCTGCCATGGGTGCATGATCTGGCTGCACCCCAGCGTGCAGTGCCAGCCAGGAATCCCTGTGCCTTAGACATGCCCTTGGCTGCATGGCCTGCCCTGCAGCCCGGTATGAGGGGGTCTCTGTGTCAGCAAGGTGGCCATGAGCCCTCATGGAGGGGTATTACTCCCTTTAAGGTACTATGGGTCCTTGAGACCCCCAGCAGAGTGGCCCAGATCCCTAGGATGGCACCAGTCCCACAGAAGTCCCTGCTCATCCAGCCCATGCAAACTTGCACGGGTCTCTGATGGTGCAGTGCTTTCCAGCCCCCCATGCCTTCAGGCTGCTTCCCAGTGGCTGTGCAGTAAGAGAGGGTTGGGAAAATGCAAACTGAGACTCAGCCTGCTCCCACCTAGCAGAAAAAGCTCCCACTCATGGTGGATTTGAAAACAAGTGCTGAAAATGCAAGGAAGGAATATTGACACTCTCCCCTCAGTTTGCAGGAAGGTGATTGGGGAAAATAAAGAACATTTGAGAAAAAAAAAACTGGGGGAGGGGGAGAATTCACATTTTTTAACCTTTCTGATCAGGATTCCCAAGAAAATCCCTCTCTCCCAGAGAGCTGTGCAAGCAGCAGCGTCTTGTTTCCCCCTACTGCCACCTTCCTGCACACCTGAGTGGTCTTCTTCTGGAGGCAAGCAGCATGACAGTGTGAGGCAGCCGAGCCTGACAGTGCAGAGTACCTGATGTCTGCCAGGGCAAGGCCTGGGCGCTGGCCCTCATCACAAGCACCCTGCTCTAAGGAAGCTCTGAGGTCCTTTCGCTCTCACCCTAGTGCTGCAGTTGTTAAGGAAGCATTTAGGAGCACAGGAAAGTAGTGAGATAAGATATGATCGGGGGTGCTGACAAGGAGCAAAGAGCAGTGCTGGGAGGCTGAGCAGCTACCAGAGCTCAGGCCCTACACAGACTCTTGCTGTTTTCCAGGGTCTGATCTGAGAAGCAGGAGAGTAATTTCCTGCTCACACTATTGTTACACCCTGCAGCAGGACAGGGCTTGCACTGCGGAGCAGGCAGGACTGATTTACCCACCCCTTCCTCCACTTCTTAAATTGGAAGAAAATCCAGAGAGATGCTGAGAGCAGCACCAGCTGTATATCTAGATGCTGCTGTCAGGCAATGATTGTCCTAAGCATGCTAGAAGGCAGAACAAAACTAAACATGAATCCTTGAGGAGCTTCTATGGAGCAAGGGATTAGCCTACAGTTATTATGGGCTGGTTGTGGTGGAGTTCATGGCTCAGCCCCTGATCTCACCCCACGGTCCTGCTCTGAGCGCTTTTCTTCCTCCCTTCCCTCTGTGCCACAGGCAGCTGCTTGGCAGTGTGGCCTGGCATGGCCCTGCTGTTCCTGTAGCTCAATGATGAGGCAAGGAGGTGGCAGGGGCTGCCAGAAAGGATTAGGAAGGTTGTAAGAACCACACATTGGTAGCTGTGTGAACCAGCTTAGGGAGAAGTGACACAGTTACAGTGCAGTGATGCTTTTCTATCATAATAATGTAATTGTAAACAGTAGGAAAATGGTGACTTCTCCCCCTTTGCAAGGCCTGCCTCCAGGCAGATGACCTTCTCAGCAAGAAAATAGTGCTGTTGAACACAAAAAATTACTTTTTTGATTTTGTTGTGTTTGTCTAGCAGCAGAAATGTGCGTTATGTGAGGAGTGGAAAGTCAGCACTGGAGTCCCTAGCAGCCACCTGCATTTGTGTCATGAGTGAAGCTAAAGGAGCTTGTTGTGGGTGAGGACACTGCAGCAGGAATTGCAATGCATTATCTTCATCTTGCCCTTGAATTGTTTCTTTCAGTGCCAAAGACATGAAGCATCGTCTAGGCTTCTTGCTGCAGAAGTCAGACTCCTGTGACTATGGCTCTTCCCAGGGCAAGAAGGAGAAGATATCTTCAAGCCAGAGGTAAGAGCGGATGCTGCCATGTAGTTAAGCCCAGGCTGGCCACAACATGTTATTTACTCCTTCACTGAGCCAAACTTCATTAGTGTTTCTGCTGCTGCCTCCTAGTAACACCTGAATACCTGTGTTTGAATCTAGTGGGGCAATAGTTCTCTGGTATTGATAGTCCCTTTCCATGAGGAAAGTTAAACCAGACGTCCTTTTCTGACAACACTTCTGTAATTCAATATGCATATGCACACAGAAAGATATGTGCAGGGGAATAACGCCATCACAAGACCCAGCTACTGTTCCCCTGTCAGGTTAAAGAAATCAGGTCTTTGGAGTTTACCGATATGACCTGTAAGAATGGTCCCAGCTCTATGTCCCAGCAAGAGAGGCCGTCAGTCACAAAATAAACACAAAGTCTCCAATAATTGCCAGGGATTGCAAACCAGAATTTCTGTAGATTGGATCTGGGATACTCAGGGGTCTCTCTAAAGGAATCAGACATTTCCTTCTTGGTCTTTTGTGTATGTTCTTAGAACAGTCAGGGAAAAAGATTTTCTAACGGCGCAGAGCAAAAGAACAAATTTGTCTCTTCTGTATGGCCTTTAAATCTTCCCTATGATTCTCCCTTTGTCTCCTTTTAGGGTTAGCCAAGAAGAAGTCAGAAAGTGGGCGAACTCTTTGGAAAACTTGATCCATCATGACAGTAAGAAAAGAGGGCCCTTCTGCTGCCTGCAGAGTGTGTGTGCTGCGAGTGGGCCCTGGAGTGAGCACGGAATGTTATCTTATGTCTCTTAGCAGCACACAGTACCTCTTTTGGACACACAGGCCTCTGGGATAGGTGGTGAAGTGTCCCCTTGATGAAATCCCAGGGACAATCTCAAAATACCAAGAGTTGGGCTTTGACCTATTGCTGAGCTGTCCTTTCTGTAAATGCAACTGGTTTATCCCCTCTGCAAGGGGTGTGTAAGACCACAGCACACAGTTAATAGTAGGTTAAACAAGAACCAAAAAGTGGAGAAACTGAGCCCATGGGAGACTTTGTCTTCCTGTCGGTTCCAGGCTACACTGAGGTTTCCTTTATGCTGTTCCCATGGCCTGAGACTGTGTTGTCTGTTGGCTGAGGGCCTCCTGGGAATACATGAGTTGCCTGTGTTCTCCTGGCTGAGACACTGGAGCAGTCTCACAGTGGGGGAGCAGGCAGTAGGGACCCACATGTGACATCCCCATGGGGCCTGTCTGAATTCCAGGCTCTCTCAACAGGCACGAGCTGCATGAGCAACTGCAGTGGAGGCAGGCAGCTGTGCCTGCTGCTAGCCCCAGGGTTGCTGCTCATTCTGCTCTGGGAAGGAGAGCCCAGAATTGCTATTTGCTGGGGTTCACTGGTACAACTATCCAGGAACCAGCACTCTTACCTGACCTGTTTTTTCTCTAAACAACCTGTAGGAGGACTGGCTGCTTTCCGTGCCTTTCTCAAATCTGAGTACAGTGAGGAAAACATTGAGTTCTGGGTCAGTTGTGAGGACTACAAGAAAACCAAGTCACCAGCCAAGCTCAGCCCCAAGGCCAGAAAGATCTATGATGAGTTCATCTCAGTGCAGGCAACGAAAGAGGTATGTGCACAGAACATTTCCTGGGCAAAGGTATCACCCTGAATTCTGATCTAGGCCAGCAGCACAGGGAAGTAGATATTGGTAATTTCACAAGAGTTGAAGGGTGCTGCTTCTCTGCTAGTTAGCAAGTAAGTGGTGTCATTTTTATTGCTTCCATGTTAAACTTGGATAGGGAGGAAGTGGATTTAGTCACAACCATGTGACCATCCTGTGGGCATACTCAAATGGGAGAAGCCCAAGAGGACTCTGATTCCTATTGTTCCTGCTCCTCCCATGCAGTTTAGTTTCCTGGCTGGCTGCATCCCAAAGAGGAATGTGTCAGTCCTCCCTGACAGTTCATCTGACAGAAGGGGTGCATTGGTATCCAGCTGCGCAGGTTCTGCCAAGGCTACAGGGTGTCAAACAGCCGTTTCAGGTGTCTGCTCAATAAGGAGAGCTAAAGCATATTTGGTGGAGAGATGCTAGGATTTTCCCTAATCCATGCTAACCACTTCTGGGACACATTCTAATTATGCTGTCCCTTTGGCCCACAGGTGAACCTGGATTCATGCACGCGGGAGAAGACAAGCCACAACATGCTGGAGCCTACGCTGTCCTGCTTTGATGAGGCTCAGAGAAAAATATTCACCCTCATGGAAAAGGATTCATACCGCCGTTTCCTCAAGTCCTCCTACTACCTGGACTTGGTCAGCCCATCCGCTGCTGGATGTGGGCCTGAAAACTGCAAAAGAAACCACACTCACGCCTTAGACTGCAACTCTAATATCATCTCCCAGTGTATCTGAACCTGCCACAAGGTAGGAGCAGGCAGGGCTCTTGCAAGAATATACAGCAGCAAAAGCATTCATTGGCATGAAGCAGCAGAGGTGTCTCCAATAGCTGTCTAATGTCCCGGTTGTATCCCATGTCATGCAACAGCCAGCATTTGTAACCCAAGCCAGGCTCAGTCTGTGTAGCAATCCCTCCTCTGACTCCATCAGTGTAGGAGCCCTTGGAGTCTGTGTCTGACAGGAAAGCTGGGTGCAGTTCACTGTGTTTCTGGTGAGCCCTGCAAGCCCAGCAGGGTGGTGAGGAGCACGCATTCAGACTCAGCACTACCCACCAAGGGACCAGTCTTGCAGCGCTGCAGTGTGAGACCTGTCAAAGAGCAGGGGAATGAGGAAGCCAAGGGAAGTGCTGGGGACTGTGATCTCCCCTCTCTAATTGGCAGAAGCTTAGATGAAAAGGACTTGCTCTGGTCCTTAGCAGTGTGAAGCTCTCCCCTCCAGCCCCTTCTCCCTCTGTAGCATCTAGTTTATGCTGGCCAAGGATCTTTCCTAGGGGTGTACAGAACTATTGTTTTGGGGGAGGTTCATTATTTTCTGTATTATTGTGTCCCTCATGCTCCATGTTAAATACTGTAGCAGAGCAGAACAGAAACTTCTCTCCCAGATTGACAGGTGTATATTCCTGACTCTGGGAGTGCCATTTGGATTCAGGTTTATCTGCCCTGGCTTGCATTGAGCAGTTTGTGAGGGAATAGGACCACAAACACAACAGCTGGGGGAGGAAAGACCCTGCTTGGGAGTACTTGAAAATGTCTTTTTTTAATGTTATTTATGTGAGTTTATATTTCAGTAGTAGCATGACTCACTTTTTTTTCCTGAAGATGGTAGGAGGAATGTGTCAGGCTCATTACTGCTCCTGGGCTTTGCAAGAAGGCAGCTTCATTTTTAGTCACTGCAGTTAGACATGGCCTTCACTGGGGGCTTTGGAACTGACACTGACCTGCAGTTGGAGGCAAGAAATAAGTGCAGGGCTTGCTGACTTGGGCTGCAGTACCAGGAATCACGCTGTCCCCCAGCCTCTTGGTCTCTCCTTCGTTGGATATCACTTCTCTGACAACCATGTATTTCTCCCTCTGCATCCCAGTCCAGATAACAGTTCTCACACCGGGGTTTTGACATGGCAGGAGCAGGCTGTGGTTCTCCAGTCAGGCCCACAGAGAAACGTCTCTTTTAGCATTTGCTTTATTTTGTATTTATTCACCTGTACTGACACATACCACCACAGCATGTTCAGCTAAAAGATGGAGAGGCTTGCTAAAGCTCTGAACATAGCCAAGCATGTGGCTACATTTTATTTGCCCTGGTATTGGGAATTCTTGATAACTATTATAAAAACTGTATTGATATTTAAATAATAATGAATTCATTCTAAATAAAAAACTTCATGTTAATCTTTCTTAAAATGCCATTGTGTGGACCAAAGAAAATGCAGAGACCTGATTCACTGGCTAAGGTTACTCTAAAAAGACATTTTACAAATGGCTTCACATGTTTTAATTACGGAAAGATGAAACAGCCATTTTATCTTTCAGATGCCTTTGGCACAATGAGCATGGGGGATACTGGGCTTTTTGGGATCAATGCTGTGACTGACAGTGAGCACAGCATAGGGACTACCCAATCTTCCTGAGGGTCTGGTCTGAGTGTGTGGCCCCTGTGACAGCCTTGGAGGGGGCAACACAAAGGAACAACTCCTTACTGCAGATGTCTTCCCACCCACGGCTTCAGAGAGAAGCATGTTTAGTTCAGAGCTCAACCTGTCCCTGTCCCAGGGGAGTTGCCCAAAGGCAGTGTAGCTGGCAGTGAGCAGGGCTGGCTCTTGTGCCCCTGCAGGTGCCACAGCAGCTACCATGGTGTGAGCCAAGTGTGCGAGCTGAAGCCTGAGGAAGCACCCGGGCAGTGGGGCCGAGGGAGCTTGTGCAATGCCAGTGAGTTGCTTTTAGACCAGGCTCCTGGGATGGTATTTGCTTTTTCAGTTTCCTGAGAAACCACCAATCTGTTGCAGCAAAAGCTCTCAGAAGCCAGGTCTTGCCAGGCCTTTTGGGCACAAGTTTTGGGAGAGCACTGTAGAGGGTAAGGAAACCTTCAGTGTAAAGAGATAAAATGAATCATCAATCAAGATAGTAACAGAAATAACATGTTTATGTGGGGATTACTGAGTAGTACAAGAACATGTGTTAACACAACCAGTTCCTCAGTGCACATCAGTGCCCATGTCTTCCCCATATGAAGATCTCTAGTAGAAAGCACACAGAGAGCACCAGCCTGAAACCCTGCTGCTTGTGTCAGGAGCCAATTGCCCCTCCTGATCTCATTTCAGCCCTTGGCCACAGCACTCAGCAGCCTCCAAGAAGTGATCAAGGAACAGGGGGAGGCTGGGGGAGCCCCAGGGCACCCTCAGCCACCCCTGGGCAGTCCCCAGGGCTGGGACCAGGCAACACCAGCAGAGCCTTCAATCACTGTGTCGGGGGAGAGCTGGGTTCATCACACCATGGCTGGGGGGGGTGTGAAGGTCTGGGTCACTGGAACAATCAGAAAACACACAGCAAATGATCCCCCGATGTTATTCCAAGGGATGTGGCTGCAGGGAGCCCTCCTCCACATGTCCCTGTGGTGAGAAGTGGGATCCAGGGAGGCACTGAGGCAGTGCCTGGTGCCTGGAGACCCTGCTGCAGCGTGGGGTTACCTTGCCCCACGGCAGGGTTGGGGTCCCTCAGAGAGCACAAGGCCTGCCTCCTGTGTCAGCTCGGGTGTCAGGGTGCACCCAGCAGCCGCAGCACAGAGTCATTCCGAAGGATGTTTTGGAAGATGCACCTTCGCACTCACTCAGGCGGATGGCCAAGGTTTCCCTGCACAAGGTCTGAGGCTGCACTCAACCCACACATGCTCATCTCTCTGACAGACCACAAGCATAATAACCAGAAACTCTGCTTTTTGGCTTTCTGAATTGCTGGGGATCAGATGCCCACGTTAGGAGTATTGAATATATGTATGTGTGTATACTTATATATGAGTATATGGATACAGATGCACAATGTTGTGTGTATAGCGCTCATACATATGCCAAGTATCACAAGACCAGTCTTATAAAATATATGAAGATATACGGTGATTGGGATTAGCCAAACAGTAAATACCTCTGGGCCTGTGGAATGCTCTGCTGTGGTGAAGGTACAGGTATTGCTGCCTTTCTGGAATGATCCTGCTCGAGTAATTAGCCAAATGACTCTTCTACACAAACACAACTTCCCAAGAGCTTCAAAATGCTTCAGGGGCCACATTTTATGGCCACCTAGCAGATCACTGGCATTTGTTCAACCAGCCCCTAAATAAGGCTTCCAGCATTGTAGCAGAAATGGAGCTGGGGAGGGATTTCCAATAGAGCTGTTTCATCTCTCCTAAATCCAGCCTCCACCTTTCCTTCAGCAAAACATACCTAGACACCTTCTCTGTGCCCCACATATCGCTGTTGCAGCTAGTTCCATCTCAGGTTGTGATGGCATACAGCAAGCCAGCCTCCAGCACCATCCCACCCTCTATGGCGTTGGCATTTAAACTGCAAAATGTGTGACGGTATCTGGAAATAGCAGCCAGAGGCTTAAGTGAAAATGAATGATCTAGGTCTTTATGCAGGGAAGCCTGCTTGGACTTGCATTTCTATGAGTCATGCTGTGAATAGGGAGCTTGAACATGCTGAACCTGCTTGTACTGACCGCAGTCTATGGAGGCATTAGGAGGGTACAAGGAGCATGCATGGGCAGAGGTGGTGGGAGAACCCTGCAGCAGAAGGGTTGGCAAAGTCCCCAGCCTGCACCCAGCCCTGCTCCTGCTTCCCCCTTGCTGCCCACCAGCTCTGGGCAGTGGGCACTGCTGGGGGAACCTGCACTCTCTTGATGGATCCCTCCGGCTGCTCAGGGTTCCCTTGGGCCCTTTGGGCTACTGAAGCAGCCCCCCACACTCCCCCCAGGGGAATGCCCTGTGAGCATCACCCTCTGCAGTTCCAGCACTGACCTTCCCAGGCCATTTGCTCCAGAGTTAGAAAATGTCACATTTGTGATGGCCTCCGTCCTTCTTCTGCCTCCCCATCCCTGCCTGGAAAACACAGCCCACTTCCTGCAGCTTGGGATGTATGTTTCTTCATCACCATAGTGACACCGTGTAAATATTTGGGGCTGGTGGGGTTTTGATCAGATTTTGAAAGTCTAGAAGAGGCTGGCAAACCCCTTGTTTATGTTACTGCATTTCACACAGAGTCTCATGATCTGCAGTTGAGCTTGAGCAGCCTGAGGGGGTGGCTGGTCTGGGATGCCTGCTGGGAGCATGGGTGCTTGTTATTTTGCTGGTGTGTGTGAGGTTGCCAGCTGAAGCAGCTCATTTCAAGCCATGGCCTTGGAGATGCTGCACCAAGAAACCATCATGGGGGTGAAATGTCCTGGAGCCCAGGGGTTCAACACATTCGCCTCAAGGCTGAAATGAGACCCCAGTTGCCTTTCGCATATGCCCTTGCCCTATCTTTGTATGTGATTTCTTCTGGTGGTGAATAGTGGACTGGCTTTGAATAATTTGAAAACAGCTGGTCTTTTTAAGAGACAGCCTTATAGAAACACATGTCCTGGGCAGATTGCAGGAGATCAGAGAGTGAGATGCAGGCTACACAAACTCAGCAGAGTTTGCCATCTGTTTAAGAAGTCAGAGGGTTATTTTTCATACCTCCAATGATGGTTTTGTGTTTGTTGGGAGGAGGGGTGGGTTGAGTTTTTTTAATCAGCTCTGAACAGTTGCAATTGCAGCTTTTTCAGCCCCAACACTATTTTCCTTCCTTCTCTAATCAATGCCCCTCAATTGGGTTTGTGCAGAAGTATCGTTTTGGCATGCCTACTGCAGAAAGAAGCAACAGGAGCAAGATATCACTGCAGCAACACCTGAAGCTGGAGTCCTGCAGAGGGCTGTATGCGGGCACTGGGCACAGGGCCACAGACGGCAGGCTATGAGCTCAATACATAGTGCAAGTGGTTGGAGTGAGCAGGAGGTCTGGGTTGCTAAACAGTCCCGGTGTTTTGAGCAAACAGATCTCATTTTATCCTCTTTACTGTCTTTAGTGTGAAGCAAACAGGCTGTCTCACAGCTGACTCCAAGAGGAGTCACAGGGGAAGTGGTGGTGCAGGCTCACTCTGCCACCCCTCATGGCAGCCCACTGCCCCCTGCAGCACATGGCCATGCAGCTCCCGGCTCAGCTGTTGTGCCATTCCACCATCCCTGTCACTCTGTTGTCCCTGCCATACAGCCGTCACTGTTCCTGCTGAAGACCAGGTGATGTCAGTCCCTTGATGGACATGCCCCAGCCTGCACCGAAGGACTACAGGACTTAGCCAGGAAGGACAGCACTCACAGGGTACCCTGTGAAGCCACAGCAATGCTCTGGGAAGCTGGGAAGAGGGGGCAAGCCTGGGCTAGATCAGCAATATGGGCAAAACTGGAAGAAAAATTGTCACAACCTAAGATGTCCTAGAGAAGGCAGAGCCAGAACCTCCGAGTATCTGACTAAAGCCAAGACCCACGGTGCTAGGAACATGCCAGCTCCAAGTCACTGCAGGGCTGGGGCAGCTCCCATCCTTCTGGGTCCCAAACCCAGGGAGGATCACAGGGGTTTTTGCTAACTGGTCTTTCATGGGAGGGGAAAGACACTGTAAGAGAGGAAACATCAGCACATCTGACAGTGCAAAGCACAGGGGGGATGCTTAGCAATGCTCCTGGGTGCTCCTCTAGGGTGGTATCAAGAAAGTAAAGCGGCTGAGGAGAAGGGGCAGGTGTTTAGATAGAAGCAGTGGGGCCACCCACAGGGAACGCCTCGCACAGCCCTGGTGCATTGCTACTTGATTAACTCTTGATAAAACTCCGACCGTACAAATCTGGGTAGGGAGTCTTTCTCCATCAGGGCAAAAATCTTCTTCTGGGCCATGTCAAAGCTGCTTGGTGATGGTTCCACCAGGTTCTTCATGGTCACAGCCTTGGTGAAGTGGTCGATGTTCACCTGTGATTGAGTGTAAGAGATGTGGGGGACTCTGCCCTTGCAAAGGGTGGATGATGGCATCTCCATCCCCTGCTCTGCCCCATCAACAGCCATGCAAAGGTTATGAGGAGAAACTGAAGTAGGTTCACTTATCTGGGGGGATTATTGGTGGCAAATCTGTAAGGATGAGGTTTATGCTGTAGCACAGCTAACTCGGGGAGGGAGATGACTGTAAATTGTCACCCGTTATGATCAATGTAAGCCCTCTGTGGGGAGAGGGGGACAGGTATGTGTTGGAGGTGCCCACGGCAGGAAACAGCCCAGCAGAGGCTGAGCATGCAAACAGGGGTACCAAGGCTGTGATGGGTGGGAGGACAGCACGTTGGGATGGGGCTGCCCTTGGCTGAGGGTACAGCCCTCCAAGCCCCTCAGCCATGGTACAAGGTGCCCTGCAGCCAATGCTGTCCTTGGGATTAGGCCACTGGAGCAGCAGCCTCATCCTTCCTGCTACAAGCTCCTGACCCAGGGCCACTGACCTCTTTGGGTGCCTCAGTCTGAATGAACTCCTCATAGATCTTTTTGGCCTTCTCTGCCATCTTCATGGGAGACTTGGTTTTCTTGTAGTCCTCACAGGCCATCCAGAACTCGACGTTCTCCTCACTGAACTCAGAGCGCAGGAAGCTGTGGAAGCTGGTGAGCCCATCTGTAGGGGCAGACAAGCCCTCATTGAGCACTGGTGGTCCTAGGGGACTGAGCCCTTGTTGAGCACCCAGGGGGGACATGACCACAGGTGAATGTGAACTTACAGGGGTTTTGCAGGAGCTTCTCCAGGGAATCACGCCACTGCACAGCCTCCTCCACTGATGGCCTGAAGGGAGTAAAGAAAGCCCAGGTGGTCCATGCTCAGAATAGCACTGGTCTGGGCTCCAGGTTTTCAAATAGTTCCTTTAAAAATCAGGAGGAATGGAGTAACAAGCTGTGGACACTGTTGCAGAGTGAGAACAATGGTGGAGAAATGGGGATGCTACTATGCTGCAGTATAGTACTCCCCTCCTGGACACAGCCAAGAGCCAGGGAAGGTGAGGATGGGGCTGGATGGGCAAAGTCCCTGGTGTCTGAGCAGAGACATGGTTGAACTGCGAATCGAGCCCCTTCTGCAGCCATGGTTCCCTTCCTTTCCTCAGCACCCATGGATGGGAGGGCAGAGCGGAGCTCTGCAGGCAGCTGGAAAGCATCACTATGTTTTTCCACTGGGATGGGGAAGGATGCTTCCCACTGGAGGGGGCGGAAAGGCTGGATCATTCTAGCCCTGCACTGCCGGGTGGGGGTCAGCACCCCTCAATTCCCACAGCCCTCTTGCCGCATTCCCACGGCCCACAGCAGGGCAGGATGCGGCCCTGGCTCCCTCCCTCCCCAGTGAAAACCTTCGATGTTCTTCATGTGCGTGGGTTTTCCTTTCTTTTTGTTTCTTCTTTTTTAATGCAATTGATGTAAATGTGACAGTGTGACTCAAGAGCTTTCGGGGGGGGGTGGGGGGGGGGGGGTGAGGTGTGTGTGGGGGG
>JASSUY010034598.1:29933-51514 GCA_032466535.1 Forpus xanthops
TGAGGCTGGGAAAGGAGCAGTGGGCAGGACAGCCTGCTGGTCCTGGGGACATTGGTGCTTTGGCAATGGGTGTGGGGGGGGGTTGTTGTTTGTGGTTCTGGGTCTTGTTGGGGTTTTCTTAAGCCCCAAGTAGTTTGACAACACTGCCCTAGGGTGCACTGATGCCCAGTGTTGGAGGGGCCTTCCCCCCAACAGTCGCTGAGTGCTGGATTCACTGCAGGCCATTGCCACTCCCCACGGCCAATGCAGCACTCAGGCTTGTTTTGCTGCTTGTTTGGCTATGCAATGGGGCTGAACCCCTCTGGGTGAGCAGAGCATTCCTGAGGCTGGGAAAGGAGCAGTGGGCAGGACAGCCTGCTGGTCCTGGGGACATTGGTGCTTTGGCAATGGGTGTGGGGTAAATACAGATGCTCTCGTTCAGCTGCCCTGCCCTGGCTTCAGCTGGGAGAGTGTGGCAGAAACACAAGGCTTGCTCAGGTTGGGTGTCCAGCCCTCACTCATCATCAAACTGCCAGCAACCACAGTAAAGACCATGGTAGGGGCTCTGGTCATTCACTTTCTGCACCTCGGATTGCATTTGCACTTGCCACCAAGGATGAAAAGCTCCCCCTGCCCCTGTGTTCCTGGCAGGCATATCCCCACCCTGGTTAGGGGGAGCATCACTGCAGGTACCCAACGTAATCCAGATTTCCTGGAAACTACCAAATTCATTTTTCCATTAGCTGAATGTCCCAGGGATGAAATTAACTATGAGCAAGATGCTGATGAATGAGTGATACAGAGGCTCCACAGTGCAGGAGAAAATAACTCCTCCAGCCAGCAGGGAATGAAGATGTTCTCTGGCTTTCTGCACAGACAGCTAATGGGGACAAATGTGTCTCCTTCGCAGGCATCCAGGGCACACCAGTGACAGAGTGTGAAATGCACTGTCTGTCAGGGCTCTGCCTGACCTGCCTGGCCCATGCAGCTCTCTTTAGGCAGCGCTTCAGCAGACAGGCACAGCACTGGCAAGTGTCTCCGTGCTCTCTGTGGGCTCTCATCAGGGTGAGCAGGTTGTTCATCTGCACTTTGGACTGTTTTGGGGTTTTCTTTTGTTTTGAGGCTTTAGCAATCCCTTGGCAGAGGGTTACTGCTTTAGAGCAACATTGCCTGGGCTGAAGGGGCAGGTGTAAAAAAGTAATGATTTTAAAGAGGAAACAGAAACCTGGCCTCATGAAGAGTGGGCACGAGCTTCTCCTGCTTTTCATTGTGGCATGGCCACTCAAACCCTTCAAGATGATCTCTTGCTCTGGGTGCCAGGAGCAAGGCTGGCTGTGCCAGTCGGCCTCCTGCCTCCAGCAAGTCAGTCTGGGTGCTGTCAGACCTGGGTCCTCCAGCAATGTCTGTGCAGCCCCAGGGCAGGGGCATTGTCTCCAGGACAGTCACACGCATCTGGTGGTGACAGGGCTGAGGGGTGCCAGATAAGTGGCCAGGGCAGCAGCTCAGATGCCTGGCTCAGTTGCCTGAGGCTGTAATGGAGGTACCCCAGGTAAGGTCACCATCATATGACCAGGAAGCCATTCTGCTCCTAGATTTAAGCCAACATTTCTTTCAAAGGTTTGGTTTTCCTCCTTTGAACTGTTAATCCTGCAGCACAGCCCATCAGCCTCTCTAGCTTCTCCTCTTCTTTGCTTTGTCATTAACCCAGCTCAGTGCCAGAGAGCAGAGGCTCAGGACAAAGGCACCAAGGTAAGAAGGTGCCATCACCACAGAGCTGCCCAGAGCCAGGCATCACACTGCGAGGCCATGCACACAGCTTGGGGACACACTGCCACATTAAAGCCGGCAGACTGTGTGAAGCTGGCACCCCTGGGCTGAGGTGGGTGACTCAGAGAAGTCCAATTGCCAAATGCCTCTGGCAAAACCTTATCAAATAATGTGAAATCTCATCAGAAGTAAATTGAGTTTTCACGAGAAACCTGGTTTCCATAAAGCTGCATTGCCTGACACATCTCATGTTGCCCTGACATAACTGCTTGAGCTCACACTTGACCTGTGGGTCATGAGGACCATGTCACAAGCTGCCTGACACTTAAAGCCTGCTGTGCCCACTAGCAGCAGGGGCTTCAGCTCCTTCTCATCTACCTCTCTAGCTAGGCATGGGTGCCTGCACAGCAAACCCCAGCACAGGACTCACTTCTGCGCCTTGGGAGGCTTCTCCGGCTTCTCTGGATAAGGGATGATGAAGTCAATGGCAGAGTCAGGTTTCTGGAGCAGTGTGCCCAGCTTGGTCTTGATCTCCTTGGCCCTGCAAGAAGGAACGAGCAAAGGCAGGTCAGATGGAAGGGATGGGAAAGTGGGGATGGTCCATGCCTGCGCCTGCACGGACCTTGGCACAGCCACTGGTGAGGTACAAAGCTGTGTAATTAATTAGACATGAACAAATGCATCCTAATGCTGTAAAGGTGCCTGGCTAAAGCATTTCAAACAGGGCACTCTGAATTAGCGGCAGTGCTTGATCTTGATGTCTTTGCTTTGTCCCCATCTGCGGCCAGGATAATTGTATCAGTGGAGCTGGCTGCTCTGAGGATGAATTAGGGGACATGTGTGCAGCACTTAGTTTCTATAGTGATGAGCCCAGTGGAAATGCTGGTGAGGAGACGGAGGAGCTGCCTTTGGAGAGGAGGTTGTACAGGATGCCATGCTGGGCTGCACCACACCGAGCCCTGTCCATGTTGTGCCTGCCAGCCCTGAGTTGCCGTCAGCATTCAGAGCAGGGTGCTGTAACATATATATACATGATATGTATACAAGTAATAAATAAGCTTTATGTCTGTACAGAAGGTGAATGAGAGCGAGGGGACCCACTGCTTCACCACAGCATGGCTGGGCTTGTTGCCTTTGCCATGGCACAGCTGTTGAATGTGTGCTGCAGCTCCCTGGGTTCAGGGCTCACTTGCTTCTCCTCTCTGCTGTTTATTTTCACAAGTCCTCTGTGGACGCTCACTCCCTTGCTATGTCTGCTATTTCATTTCCATTCCTTCAGCTTTTATCCTGCCTTTGAAATTCATGCTGTGTTTTGGTTTTCCACCCACCAGCCCCACGGGCAACTTTTTGAGCCCCGACACGGGCTCTGCTCCTCCACCAGCTGCCCCCCACTTCTGCTGCAGAAGCCCGGCTCTGACAGCCACCCTAGTGCTGGAGCAGGTGGCAGGGCGAGCAGCTCAGCGGGGTCTGCAAGGACCACCTGCAGTGGGTGTAAGCACAGACCCAGAAACATGGCTGTGTTCATGGAAAATGTCAGCAGCTGCAGGGACAGCTTCTGTTGCTTGTGCTTTTGGGAAAACTTGAATGTTGCCTGGAAGGACCAGGACCTTGAGCAAAGGGTGATGAGGTCCCCACGCTCCCACACAAAGGTGTCTCTAGAATGGAGACACTGCTATGCACTGTTTGTCCCTCTCCCTCTAATAAATAAATAACATGAAAATAAATGCTTGAAGATGGAGCAGGCTCCTGACACACAAAGGCTGGTGCTGGCTATCCTGTGAGCCTGAGGTGCCTCTTGGCACCCCACTGGCACTGCTGTGCCAGGACCCCTTTATTATGGCTGTGACCCACACGGATGGCACAGCAGCAGTGAAGGGGGCAGGTGAAGTGGGTAGGAGCTGCAGCCCCACTGGCACCAAAGCAATGGCACCAGAAGGTGCCACAGGAAAGCTGATGGGGCAAGGTGGCCTCCCCTTTGGCTTTGCTTGAACAGACATCTGTGTTTGTGGCCCCTGACAGAGGGGACACATGGGCTCGGGGAACAGCAAAGAGAGGCTGAGCAGAAGTGCTCAGGACAACAGAGCTGGAAATACTGCCGTAGCCAACCCACTGCTGGTGCTTGGTGTGAGCACCAGGGACAGTCCCCTTCAGGTAATTGGAGTATGTGTCTGACCACAGGGGCTTTGTCTGGCTCGAGCAGGGGCGAAGAGTGGGTGGGAAGGGGCTTGCCCACATCCAAAGCAAAGATGGTGGATGCCAGGGGGGCCCAGGCAGGCAGGGGACAAACATGTTCTGTGCTGGGAGCAGGGGCGCTAAGAGCAGAATCTTACATACGACAGCCTAAGGAGGTGGCAAGGCAAGACCAGGGCTCTGCCACTGTCTGAGCAGGACCTGGGAACCCGCACACCCTGCTGCCAATGAGGCCAGCACACACATAAGGTTTGGCTGTAAGTGATGGTGGCTTCAAGCGGCAGCAATGGATAATGCTTAGACCTGGTTCAAAATCTTGTTCTCCAGTTCTCACTCTCTGACAGCTGAGCCCCACACCTTTCACATGGCTGAGGACTCCATTTCAGCTCAGCCCTGGGCCACCTTCCCCTGGGCTGTGCTGTAGGTGGGCTTCTCCTCAGCATGGTCTGCTGGATTGGTGTTGGACCTATACTGCAGCCCCACTGCCAGCTGCTCCCTTGATGACTCCATCCCTGCTCCATCCCATGGTGCTGTTGATGATGCACCATCAGTGGCTACCCACCCTGCTGAAGCCCCACAGGTCCTGGTGTGGGGACAGCAGCAAGAAACTTCCTGCCCTCAAGCAAGCCCTTGGCTATGAGACCTTCATGAAATATGGGGAGATGGCAAAGATGAAGAAGCTTGTTGAAAAGAAGCGAGAAAGGACAGGCAGGGGGCTGAGTGCTTCCAGGCTGGTGGGAGGGAAGGAGTATTTAAAGACATCATCCTGGAATCCTCCAGCAGATGTATCATGAGCTTTCAAGCAAGGCTTCAGCAACGGCTAAACAGCAGGGTAAAAAAGGCAGTTATAAACAAAATGGCATCCTTCAACCCCCTCAGCTATGTCCAAGTGAGAAAAAGCAGGAGAACCGTAAACCGTGGAAGGTTAAGTGTGAGAACAAATGTGAGTAAGCCAAGAAAAAGTCTGAGAAACTGCTTCCAAGAAACATTTAAAGAAAATATCTTTTTGTTTTAGAAAAAGCTCTGTCGAACACATCAAGAGCACAAAGGGTGCTGGGGAGGGCAGGAGAGACTCCAGCTTCACAAACAAAACCAAAGAAAAGAAGCTCAAAGACCTTAAAGCTGTAGCTGGAAGCTAAAGCTCCTGCTATGGTAGGGAGGAGCCAGAGGGAATGTCCTTTGAGTGGAAAAGGGTGCCATGGGGATTCGAGGAACCATAAAACTGCAAGTGTGATGCTCTATGGGCTTGTAAGCAGCAGCTGTATCAGGGAGCCATGGTGGACACATGGACAAATATGGTCTATTGGAGAGGAGTCAAGGCAGCTCTGGCTGTAGGAAGACATTCCTTCAAACCCATTGGTCCTCTCTGAAGAGGCCAGCAAGCACGTGGTTTGGGAAGAGTCAGGGGTATCAGTCCCCTGGGTCTGCAGGGGACCCTGCATGGGCTCTCCAGACCCAAGGCAGCTGCAGAGGACAAGGTCTTCTCATGGATGACAGTGTGAGGAACAGCATGGGAAAGGTAGCACAAAACACGCAGGGGATGCGTGTTTTCCTGCATGGGGATGGCTCTGGGGGAACCCAGGCTGGGACTGCACTGTTAAATGTATCACACCACGTAGTGGCCAAGCAGCAGATACTGCACTGGAGTACCGGGTGCAGCACCTGGGGATCAGTTGTGAGGAGCTGCAGGAGGGTCTCATGAAGTAGCCTGTAGAACAATAGAAAATGATGCACATGGGATAAACCCGGTCCTAACTCCATGTGTAAAAGTTCAAGGGAAGCTGACTTCAAGAGTGGGGATTTGAGCATATAACGAAGGTCAGCTTAGCACCAGCAGAAATAAACCTATTTCAGTATATAAAGTAGCAGAAGAGTGACAAGAGAGATGATACCAGAGTCAGAAATGTGTGGATCACCCATATCTTGAGGTGTTGCTCAGCCAGCCATGGTGCGAGAGGCTGCAGGAGACCCGGTGAGGGGAGCATGGGGCCACGAGGGTGACCAAAAAGGCACATTTCAAACAAAGGAATTGTGGCAGGCCTGTGCTGCTCTTTGTGCCTGTGATGGGAATTTACCTTGCTTTCGGGCAAGCTGCATCAGCCTTCAGTGGCACAGCTTCCACTGATAAACGGGGGCTTCTCCCAAGCTCCCTCCTGAATAATGAACACCATCCTCACTCTCATCTAAAAGCAGTACTAAGGCATTCATAGCTGGAGGAAATCCTCACTGGGTAATTCACATGTAAACTCTTCTATCATGTTTTGCCTCCCTCGTACCTCTGCTTCTCCACAGAGCCCCTCCAAACACCCTCCAGCTCGACAGATTTTGATGAGCATGGAAATGGGTAGGGGCTGGAGCCTGCCTGGGCTCCCAAGGGGCAAGAGCAGCCTGGGAAGCATCACCACCACCCAGGGCAGTTTGAGGCAGGTGCCAGGGTGGAGGAGCATGAAGATAAGGATGGTTGCCACAAGTGGGGCAGAGCGGGTGCTCTGCACAGAGTTGAGCCTTGTGAGACACGCTGCGGATGGCTGATCTGTCTGTGAGGGAGACATAGGTTCATTAGGAGGATTTTGAGGCACTTTGGAGCCAGGCTGTTTGTGCCTCCGAAAGGCAACCCCTTTCTTACTCTTCCCCTGCCTCCCGTGTTTTGCAAATACTAGGATCTGAGGACAACACACCCCTGCTCCAGGCTCGCACAGGGGAGCAGCTGAGGTTGAGGATGGGTCTGGGCCCAAACTCACCCAGAAGAAAGGTTCCCAAGCTGGAGGGAGAGTTCGGGACTGCATCAGAGCTCACCCTCAAGGGTCTTAGTCACCCACAGCATCCTGCTGAGCCCCTGCCAGCAAGCCACCCTTCCCTGCCAGCTCAGAGCTGGGCCACCCCAGCCCCAATAGGAGATGTCTATCATGGGGATGTGCTATAGGAAGAGCCTCTCTGCCCACAGCCACCCCTGTCAGAGCCCTGTGGGAAGGCAGGCCCCCCACATCCCCTCACGGCCTGCCCGCTCTCACCTCTCCAGGCATGTGTGGGGCAGCGCTGCTAGTCCTTTGCACATCTTGGTAGGCTGTAGTTTTCCTCGGCCAGGGGAAGGGTGTGAACGATGTCTAACGCAGGCAGTGGCTCAGTCTGAAGCCTGGCTCCCCCTCTTGCTCCTATATAGCCTCGGGAGCTGGACCCCCGCCAGCCTTGTAACCAATGCTGTCTGTCCTCCCCAGCTGGCCCCAGCACAGCAGCTTCTGGATATTGTTTTCTCCTCCCTAAGCTCACACACAGGGAAAAAATGTGTTGTTTTTTTTTTTTTTTTTTTTTCTGGGATTAGATCTGGTAATCAAACTGGAAGGGCCAGGCTGCTGTTTGGGGCACTTCAAGTGGTGCATAGGGTTTCTTCTTAACGACATGCCAGTATTTAGATAAGCCAGGTAGAAATACTTCATTCAGGAAAGGTGTTTTCCAGTGCAAAATATCACTTTCTTAAAAATAGCTTATGAGAAGTCTTGCTGTTGAATTGAAGGCTGTGGCTAACACCAAAATACAGCTTCATCAGCAGTTATCAGCTGGTGAGTGACAGTGATTGCTGTTCCAGAACAAGTTCATTTTAATATAAGCTTAAAACAAATCCTTTGATCGTAGTAAATGTTCTAGTTTTATCTGACAGTGACACTTTGATGAGGCCAAAATAAAATCCCACCCAGAATTTTATTATGTGAAAAATCTGGATCCTTTTTGATGCCACTTCAGAGCAGTAAAACACACACCAGAGCTTGGAGTGACCACGATGTGGGATGCAGCGCCTGAGCAGGGTCTGGTCCCTGGCTCACCCTGCATGGCTCTGTCCCATTGCTGTCCCATTGGATGCAGTCCCTTGCTTCCTTAAGGCTTGGGTGCTGCACAGTGCTGTGATATTTCTGTTTGCTTGGGTAAGACCTCTTTGACTGCATCACTAACTCGCAACCACAGATCCAGTGCCTCTCTATAGTCCTGACATCTGTGGCATGAGTTTCTTCTGGCCTGAGCAAGGCACCCAGCACAGCATAAGTGCAACCCCAGCAAGTGAGGCAGCCTGCTGCCAAGCAAATCATGGCAAACACTGGGACCAGCCGGGCTCTGAGTGATGCCATAGCCAAAGCCCTCACACAGTGGCTCCCTATGGACTGAGGGGGACTATGAGCTGCAACCCATAGCTGCCATGGAGTCACTCGTAACAGGCTTAGCTGTGTTTGGAAAAGAGAGGGTAGCACAGCCATCCTGGGTCTTTCCCTCCTGCCTGTCAGCCGGGATGTGACAGCCTGTCCTCAGCAAGGTCACCTGAGGCATGGCTCATCACCTGGGTCTGCATGAGGGGGAAACCCTCAAACACAGGCAGGGCCCCAGTACCAGCTTTCCTGCAGTCTGTGTAGCAGGACTTTCTCACACCCGCATTGGTCTCTGCCACCCCACAGTGGTGCCTGTACAATTACAGCCACTCTGCCACAGGCACAGTGCAGACAGTGTGCTGCTCCACTCTACTCCCACCTCCTGCTCCACCTCAACCAGGACATTCCCTGAGCATCCCACCGAGGTATGGGCTCAGGGCTCACCCTAAAAGTCTGCCACTTACCTGTCCTGACTTCAGCTGGCTGGCTGATTATGCAAATGTGCATCTAAGTGCCTTGTTCAAATCCCACAGCTCGGAGCTGGGAAGAGGAGACCTTGCTCCCCTCCTGGCTGTTCACATCCCAAGGATCTTAACTGTCTCAACCAGCCCCATCTGCTCCTTCAGCCCAGGGCTACATTTAAGCTCTTCCCTGGGCCTTATTTCTTGCCCCTTTGAGCTGTGTCAGAGATGTGCTTGGCTCTGGCTCCTGGATGCACTTTGGGCCTGTATTGTAGCCCTGTTTTCTGCTATTCTGGCATTATGAAGCAAGCCAACTTCTGCATCTCAGCAGGCAAGTAACTGAAAGCTACAAGTCTGCTGGAAACTCTGTATCCCTGAAATGCTTGGCTAGCTTTTTACTGGCTTGCAATGGAAATTGAATGAAAAAGGTACAGCCTAAACTTTCAAAGGATGAGATTCTTGAATGATGTTTGCCTGAACTTGAGCTGGTAAAGAGACCCTTGGATGGAAAGGAGTGCCAGGTTCCTTCCTGCTGCCTTGCACTGATATGTGCACTATCCCTCCTTGTGCGTCACTGAGGGGGAAAGGAAACAAGGGCAGTCACAGAGGATGGGGGTACTGTACTCCTTCATAGGCTGCTGTTGGTTTGCCTTTTTGACAGAGGAGCTGGGGGGAGGCTCTGTAATTAGCATGGAGATGCTTTACCCGAATTTGGGGGTAGCCCAGAGCCTAAGCGCCGCATATCCCAGCAGCTGTGGTGTAGTGCCCTGCTCTTTGCAAGCTCAGCACTTTTCGTGGGCTGTGCCAGCTGCCCTCAGGGCCAGAGGGCATGTCCAGGCCATTCATTTGCTGGCAGAGATGTCACCAGGGTGTTCTGGTGAGTGTCAGGTCAGTGCCTGCCCGCTCCACGGCTGCTCTGAAAAGCCCCTTTGACTCCGAGGTGCTGTTTGCAGGGTGCTTTGCCAGCTGGCTGATCACCTCCTGGCATGGGGAAAGGGTGGCAGTGGGAGGTGTGTGAGAGGTGCCAGTGGTTCTCGCAGCTCCAGGGCTGGGAAGGACAGCAGGGCCATGGGACCACATTGGAAGCCCCCGCAGCCTCACGCTCAGCCGCTGAGCCATTGGGAATAGTTATTTTTTCTCATTAATCTTTAGGAATAAAGCCAGTGTCAAAATCCCAGGGGAGCTTGGCTCTGTGGGATCAGGCAGTTTGTGCGAATGCTCTCCAGCAGACAGGCACTCCTACGTGCTCTCCTCCCAGCTCCAGCTAAGCTGCATGCCCTGGAAAGCAGGCAGCTGCTCCAGGCGTGCGGGGGGCACGGCTCCAGCTCTGCAGACCTCCTGCTGCTCACAGCTTTGCCCTGAGAGACTCCACAGAGGAACTGGGTCTACCCCCTCAAGGCTTACCTACTTTATACTTCTTTCAGCCCTGGGAGGGCAAATACCTTGCTCTTGTGGCTCTGCCCAGTGACTGATGCTCTGTAATTTCTTCCACAGCCCTAGGGTAGGGGTTTAATGCATGCACAGAACAAGTTGTGGAAATTGAGGTCCAAAATGACTGATGAAACTCCACGGAAGAAGGTGATAAAGAAGTCATACTGGGATATAATGTGCTGGGACTGCAGTTCTGCATTTTAGCAGAGACTTTTCTGGAACAATGAAACCATATACCACTGAGCAGAAACAAGGGTTACACAGAAATAGCTTGTATTTTCCATGGACCTTTGTCCAGTAAGAAACGCTTGGTTTGTGTGTTTCAAGGCTTTAAAGTGCTAAGAAAATATTTCCAATGAGAAACCACCCAGACCTTTTTTTTTCTTCCCACGACAGCTGAATTTCTTTAAGAGCTCTTCTGGGAGAGCTTTTTGGAGACCCAAGTGCACTCTCAGGACCAAGCTTTCTTGTGTACACAGTGGCTGGTTTCCTCCAAGAGCACTCTAGGTTTGTGCCTTGCAACCACCCCCTCAAAGACCACGTGGAATCTCCTGTTACACCAGATTTATCCTAGGCCATGTTATTTCAAGACTTTATTATCCTTTCTAACAACTTGCCTTTTATAGAAAGCAGCCTTGCTGCTTTGTGATTTCCCGGTTCTCACTGGGACTTTCTAAAAATTAGCATCATATGTAACAACGTCACCTTTTTGGTCGAGGGATCGCTGTAATTGTCACCTGTACAAGTGTTTGGCAGTTTATCTGCACAACTTCCAAGAGATTTCTAACCATGTGTTCTAAAAGAGGGGTTTAAAGCAATTATTTTCCCCTCTCCCCCATAAGTGCTTTGTCCCCTAAGGCATAATGCTGGTGTGAGCTCCAGCAGAGCAAAGGCCACTGCGAATAACTCACCAAGCCTTTCTGTGATGGCTCTTTTCTTCCTACGGAGCCAGATCATGTTCCATCCCTGGTGCTTCTTACATAGTTAGGATTAATTTTTGTGCCTTTAGGATGCTTTCTTCAAATCTGTGGTTTGCCTTTCAATTTTCACTTCCTTTAAGGTCTACCACTTCAGGTGCTCATTTTCACTCTCTGTGTAAGCATCTTAAGAATCTCTTTGAGTGTTGGTATGCTTTTATGCCTACATAATCCAGTGCTGTAAGCTTACAGAGGCTTTGTGCTGCATAAGTTTAACACCCCTCAGATACTTGTGTGATGCTCTTGACCAACCTACCTCTTATTTCCCTTTTGACATTACTTACTCTAAAAGTATTGGGTTTGCTCTCATCAGTAATTATGGCTCCATGGCCCCTCATTTACCTTTGCACTAAGCCTCATATGTGTTTGAGGAGTCCATTAATTCACTCCCCACTAACACACAGTTTGGGGCTACACCAGCCAACTGCCTCCACCAAGCTTCTGAGGCCCAGTCCAATGAGTGAAGTGCTTGTGTAAGAGGAAGGAGATGAGATTCAGGCTCACTCCACTCCCCACAGCCAAGTCACTGACACAGGAGCCATGGGTGAGGCCGAAGAGAAAATCCTGGAAAGCAGCACTAGCCGGAGCGCTGGGACTCTGGCCAGCTGGGAATTCAGGAGTCACGTAAGACCCATGTCGCAGCTGCAGTCACTGAGTTCCTCGACCCTGAGAGCAGTCAGGGATGAGGCTGGAACATGACACTGTTTCTTGGGCCTGCTCTGTGCCTACAACAGGGACCTGCTCCTCTTCCAGCACCAGCACAGCATGGAGCAGGGGCAAGCCTACCCTGGGATGTGCATGGGGCTGGCCTTACCTCTTGTACACGCACAGCACCCTTGGGAACATAGGGCTGAGCTCTGGTTCACTTGTGTCTGTAAGGAAAGCCCAGAGAAGCCTGCTGGGTACAGGCATTTTCAAGTGAATGCAAGTATTTGCATAGTGTTTATGCTCCTACAGATACTAAATTGACAGCCTGGGTCTGAACAGCAGCATCCCTGTGCAGTCCCTCTGCGCCCACAGCAGATCAGTGGGGACAGAGAAGCAGGTCAAGAGACCTCCTGCAAGCAGAGCCACCACCCTAGGCACCTCACCAACTACTGTGGAGCTTCCAGGAGCTCCACTATTTAAATGGCACTGGTGCCACCATGTGCTCTGTGGAATGCAGCCTCAGCACAGGCAGCTGTGCACTGTCCCTGCTTTCCTGTGGCTGTCCACAGCATGGTCACCTGCCCATGTGTGCTCCTTGAGTGTTACCAAAGGCACAATTTGTGAGCAGATGCTGTTCGGTTGACGATGTGCAGGTGACAGACACAATTTCAACCCAAAGATGGCACGAACAGACCAGTCACAGGTTTTTATTTGAGAAATAAAATTTGCCCAGGTTACACCATTTTTACCCAGTTTTGCATGCTGGATCCCAGCAGAAGAGCACGTAGTTTCTTGTTACCCACCAACCAGCACCTGCGGTTTTGATCAGCTGACAGAACCAGCTGATACACAAAGAAGTGCATCTCTACCTCCACACTGGCCATGCAAGCACCCTGCTCCTCTTCCGCCTGTGCACTCATCCTTGGCACAGAAGAGCATCTGAACAGTGAATCAAGCTCTTTTCTGCTCATCCCTTTTACTCTATGTGCCCTGCTGTGGCACTGCCTTTCCCAGCTTATAGATGTCCCCATTCTCCAGCACCTCTACCTTCCCCTTGCCTGGCTGCAGCACACTGGCCACCATAGCCCTGGCCACCATTTCCACAGGTATTGAGTAAGCAGTAGGAAAGAGCCAAGCCACCACACCCAGAAACTGCTGGGCTATCCACTCCATGGGCCGGGACTCCTGGCGTTTGCACAGCAGCACCCTGCAGAGCAAGCAGGCAAAGTGGGTCAAACTGAAGCCATCCCTCAGGAGAAAGCTGGAGACTTGGTTCTCTGGCTGTGCTAGAGGCCCAGCCCAGCTTGCTAAACCCACATGAGGCTTTGGCAGGGTCCCAAAATGTGACCAAACTGAGTCCTGGGGCATAAAACTCCTTTCCCCACTGTGCTGTTGAAACCAGAATGCCAGCATTCCCAGGTGACAAGAGCATAGCACATCTGAGGAGTTACAGCCGCCAAGTGTCTCCCCGGTAGAAGGTGCCTGTGCAGAGATAAGCTTTGACCTATGTCCCCCAACCTCTGCTCTCAACCCAATTCTCTTCTTACATGGCATGTGACACTAGCATTGGGATACAGGCCATGGGAAACTGCTACGCTTACTCCCTGCAGCATTGGGAAGCAGTGTGCTTGTTCAGGAGCTGCATCTGCAGCTGGTGGCTTTTCCCATTTCTCTTCCCAGCCCTCCCCTTACGCATCCTTTCTCTTTCTCCATCTCCTACCCCACTGACCTGGCAACCCTCCCCCTCAGTCCTGTGCACCCCCCCCCCCCCCCTTTACTGCTACTCACGCTGGCCGGAGAATGGTACAGCGATCAAAACCAACAGCTTGGACCAGGTTCTCCACTTCTCCCTGTCACAGCAGTAGGGCAGGATGAAAGGAGACAAGGATAACTGCAAGCACCATCCCTCCTATGCCATGAACTGGCAGGAAAGGGCTGCTAAGCCATAGGCAGGACTGCACTAAAGCAAATTTAAAACTGGTACAGGCCCAGCAGCTCCACAGGAAAAGGCAGTGGGGGGCGAGTGTCCATGGTGGTGGACTGTTAATCAGCAGTGCACCCTTGCAACCATCGTGCTAACTGCAACTAGATGCTCCTGAGACAGCATCTGGACAGTGCCCAGCCCAGGATGCCAGAACAAGACACTGGGAGACAGTACTGAGTCCAGCAAATGCTGGGAGCTACAGCACAGAAAAAAACCTTTATGATGGTCATGGCTCCACACAGGGAGCCTGTGGCTTCTCCACCCTGGGATAGTTCACATCTCACCTGGAACAGCCCTGAGCCTCCTGACCTAGCAGTGAAGCTGTCCTAGTTTGGGGAGCTGGGATCAGGCTGGAGACCTGAGCAGGTCTTTTCTGTGGTTTGAAGAGGGAGACAGATGCTGCAATGCCAGTGTTGTGCTGCTTTCGACAAAGCCAGCTGCACAACTGCGCAGCCAGCCCCCTTCTCTTGCTCCTTTGTCCCTTAGCAGGACCCCCCGAGCCATTCGCATTTCTACAGACCTCAGCTCCTGCTTCACCCCTGAGCATCCCAACGTCTTCTGGCCCCTGCATGAGCATCAGGAGCTCTCCCCATGTGCCTCCTCACCTTCACCCGGAGATAGAGAAAGCGGCTGCACTGGTTTGCACCCCGGGAGGACTGCAGGACAAAGTGCTTGCAGCCCCCTGCCCGCGCCAGCTCTGCCGCCTGCGCAACGTAGTCCCGGTCCACACGGATGAAGCCATCCTGTGGGTAAAGGACCAGAGGAGGGTCAGCATGGCAGGGAAAGGGCAGGCAGGACCCCTGCTCCCCCGGGGCCCCACTCACCACGCCAGCCTTGGCCCTGGTGGTGCCCAGGCAGCAGAAGCCGACATCGTGTCCCCGGAAGGAAGCAGCGTGCTCGCTCAGCCGCTCGAAGTCCACCACAACCTGCTCCTGCGGGGAGCCCAAGGGTCAGCGCGGCCTCCCCGGCCCCCGGGACCCCCAGGGACTCCCGGCCCAACACACCACGGCCGCGCCGGTCTCCTCTCCCAGGCCGAGCCAGCGCCGCCCAATTAGCGTCACCCTGGCAAAGAGCCGCCGGGCCAGCAGCTCCCGCAGCAGCACCCGGCCCGTCTCCCCGGAGGCGCCCAGCACGAAGCAGGATCTGCCACTGCCGCCGCCGTTACCGCCCGCCGCCGCCATGGCGAGCGAGATGGGGCCGGATGGCTTCCGCCCGCCCGCTGCCTACCGCCCGGCAGCGACAGGAGCGGGGCCAGGGAGGCGGGCACAAAGTGGTGCGGTTCAATGCGGAGATGCGGTCAGTGCGCAGGGCAGGCAGCACGGGGAGGCGGGCACAAAGTGGTGCGGTTCAATGCGGAACTGTGCTCAGTGCGCAGCGCAGGCAGTACGGGGAGGCGGGCACAAGCTGCTGCCTGTGTCCTTGCGGTGGCACAGCACCCCCGGGCGGATGCGTGGTGGAGATGCTGTCCAGGGGTCCCAGCGGCAGGGACGAGGAGCAATAAAACTGAAATACAGGAAGTTTCACCTCAACATGAGGAAGAACGCTTTATGCTGAGGGTGGCAGAGCACTGGGACAGGATGCCTGGGGGGTCATGGAGTCTCTGGGGACATTTAAAACTTGCCTGGACACGTTCTGTGTAACCTGCTCTGGGTGGCCCTGCCTTAGCAGGGGGCTGGACTGAATTATCTCCCCAGGTTCCTTCCAACCCTAACAGTTCTGTGATCCTGTGAGTCCTCTGCCCCCTCTGCTCAGGCAGAGGGGATGTGTTCCTGGTGGGATGCTTAGAGGTGTCTGTGACCTCCTCCTCAAACCCATTTGGGTCAAAGTGCACTGCTGGCCAGAGTGCCCCACAGCTGTGTCCCCAAGGCAGCAGGCAAGTTACCCCCCCCAGGCACCAGCTCCCATATTGTTATAAAGGCCAATTTTGTTATAAAAAAACCCTAACATCAGCACCGACATTAGTAGCCAATTTCTTTATTGTGCTCGATGATGAGGGATAAGCAAGCAGCGCTTGGTGCGCGGGGAGTCATCACCTAATTCTCACACCAGGGGTTTAAGCAAACAGGTATTTATTATACATAGGCATGCATATTCAATTGGTGTCCGGGAGAGAAGCGGGGATATTATAATTAGCTTAGGTACTCATTATCATAAGTCCCCTCCTTTTTGGTGCCTGCGCACTGATTTACTGGAGTCATGGGCAGGGGTCTTCAGGATGAAGTAAGGAGTCTTCCTCTTGTGGGCAGGGGTCTTTCAGATGAAGTAAGTGGTCTTCCTCAGGCTGCACTTTTCACCTTTCACACGGTCTGAGTGCTTCGATTATCACAATTTTGTTAAAAACCAGCCGTGTCTGCAAGTTTCTGACAGCTGATTGGAATTTATAGCAGAGTGGTCGTAGAACAAGTGATAAGCAACGCCAAATGGGCGGATGAGGGGTACACAAAGCTGGCAGATTTATGGGAGATGTTGTAGGAGGGCTGTTAAATCTTACTATCACAATACAAACATTGTCCTCAAAATTAGGCCTTAAGTAGAAAGACTATTTTCACACAGACTTGTAACATAAACATTGTAAAAAGAAACAAACTATTAATACCAACATTGTTTTCTAAGATAAGCTAAAGGTATTCTAACTCTATGTCTTCTAAACATTTGTTTTTCTTATATTCAATAAAGTTGTGGATGGCACTCTTTATTAATATTGTCTCAGCTATGTGGATACAATAACTCAGTTTCTTATATAGTTACTTTCCACCCCATATTAATGGTTTCTCGTTTCATGACTTTCCATATTTTGTAACAAACTATCACTTCTCCATTTCCTTTTTTAACACGAATCATAATCTATTATATAACACATACCATGAGAGGGACAATGACAATCATCATCAGGGCAGGCCAGGTGCCATTGAGAGCCAACCTGGGACATGGCTCTGCAGTGAGCACCCACGGGCTCTGCACAGCCAGCTGCTCCCACAGGTAGCATTAAGGTGCCCTGCAGCACCCAATCCAGTTTATCCTGATTCCTGCAGAGGCCTGAATGGCTGCTTCAGGGATCAGACAGTTGATTTTCCAGCCCAGCATGTCTAACAAGTGCTCATCTTGGCCGCGGGCAGAGGATGAATTCCTGGTGCACGAGCCACATGCGAGGCAGGATGCGCGTCATGGCTATCACCAAGTTAATGGCCGGCATCCCACTCTACATGCCAGTGTGCCTCTGGCACCCATGGCTGTGCATACCATCTGGTGGCCTGCATCCTGTAGCCACAGGCAAACTCAGGTAGGTTCAGGACAGGGAGGCTGGGATGTGGTGGGGTCCAGGGTAGTGGGGTGAGTACTTGAGAATGGGAGAGGAACTGGGAACCATACCGTACGATGCTGCAGAGTACTGGCAGCGACATGTGTGGGGTATGTGGCACGCTATAGGGTTTCATGGCATGGTGGTGATACCTCTGGGGAGGAGTGGGATTGGGATGCATGGGGCCATGTGGTGCTTCCACTGCTCATATTATGCTTCTCCACCATGGCGGGCCTCTGTGGGGCCGGCCAGGTGCTGGGGCGTCCGCTCTCCCAGTGGCATGGAGGTGCAGTGCTGCCGCAGTGCAGCATTCGACTGCACGCCCCAGCCGGCAGCCTGCTGCCCTGACTGGATGGCAGTGCTTCCCGATGCCCTGCCCCTCTCCCGCCTCTCCATCCCGGGCACCCACGACTCCCTCAGCCTATTCGGTGGCCGGCGCCTGCGGTGCCAGAGCTGGGGCCTGGAGGCTCAGCTGGCAGCCGGTGTTCGCTTCCTGGATGTGCGCTGCAAGCTGGCAAGGGGGGAGCTCCACGTGTACCACCTCTGCACCTTCCAGCGGGCCAGCCTGCGGGGGGTCCTGCGCCGCACCCTGCGCTTCCTCCGCGCACACCCCGGAGAGGCTGTGCTCATGCGAATCAAGGAAGAGCTGCCCATCTTCTCCCGGCCTGGCTTTGCCACCCAGCTGCAGCGCTGCTTGCTGGAGGAGGGACAGGGCTCTGTGTGGTGCCGGGAGGAGGTGCCAACGCTGGGCCAAGTGCGAGGGAAGATCGTGGTGCTGGAGGCACTGGCGCAGGAGGTGCTGGGCATCCCCTATGAGCAGCTGAGCATCAGCGATGCCTGGAATGTGCTCTCGCTGGAGCGCAAGTGGGTGCAGGCACAGCGGCACCTGGAGAGGGCGGCCAGTGGGGACCCTGCCACCATGCACCTCACCTTCTGCTCCGGCAATGGGCTCTTCACCTGCCCCGAGGAGGTGGCCCGCTTTGTGAACCCACGATGCTACCAGCTCCTGCGGCGCCGGCAGGGACAGCCCGTGTGCTGGGGGGTGGTCATCATGGACTTCCCTGGGGCAGGCCTTCTTCAGCTCATTGTGGAGAGCAACGGTCTGCAGGCCAGCAGGCACATTACAGTGGCCCCCAACAGCCCCACTGTACCCTTGAGGCACCCCCACAGCAGAGGGAACAGGCGTCGCAGCCGGCACAGCTCCACTCATTGCCCATGCCAGGGCCCATCAGGACGGACCCTGCCCCCAGCCCCACGCCTCTGCTGAAGGACATGAGTGCCTTTAAGAACAGAAGCAGGTTTTCTAGCTGTTTGGCAACAGGAGCCTTCGTGTGAAGCTGTTGGGCATCAGGAAGCCTTCGATTGTCAGAGGCAGAAGAGGAGGGTTGGCAGCTATGGTTGGAGTGGGGCAGCCCATGGAGCTGCCTCCTGCATGCAGCTCTCCCCAGAGGAGCTGGGTAGAGCCCCATCACGGGGCTGGGCCAGCTGAGTCCCTGGCAGAGCAGCAGGTATGGGTGGAAGGAGAAGGTCCTGCCTTGCCTCCTGTCAGGCTGGTGAGTCCACCCAAAATGCCTCTCTGCAAAACAGTCCTTTCCCTTTCAAGGGTGAATAAAAATAAAAAGAATCTACCACTCCCCACGTTGCCTTGCGATTTCATAGCAGAAACGTGCAGAAAATACCTTTTGGTTTTACTGCTCAGAGAGGAAAAAACCTGTAACCCTCTGCCCATGGCCCAAGCACAGTTTAATTGGTGTTTGTAACCATCTTGCTCTGAAAGCAGAGCAGCAAGAGGGAGGAGGAGGAAGTCACTTCACTTCAAAGGTGACAACAAGTGATTAGCAACATCTTTCCCCTTATTATTTTAGCTTTTAACTTTTTCTTTCAGGGGCTTGCCCTAGAAGTCAGGACTGTTAGAGAGGCAACTTCAGCAAGCATCACCCAACCCCATGTACGGAAAGCTGGACGTCCACAATAGTAGCAATTCAGATGAGGCTACCTCTTCTCTGGTGTCGTACACAATTGGGGAACACTGCACAGGACAATGCCCAGCAGTTTGCAACAGCATGGGCAGCATGGACAGGGAAGTTTGTAGATCCACAAAAGCAAAGAGGCTGAGATGCAAAGAAAGGCCTTAAAGTGCGCATAATGACAGTGCCTGCCCTACCTGTGGAAAATAAATCAGCAACTTAAATAGACTGGCAAGTCATAGGACACAGTAGCTTCTTGGAGCAGAAAGAGAGTGGAGATCCTGGGGAGAAGCATCAAACTGCTGACTGCGCTGAAACAGGGAGATGAGTAAAAGGAAAGCCCATCTCTGGCCTGACGAAAGATGAAGAACATCCTCAAGAATCCTCCTGCCTTGAGGAAAATATAGCTGGGCATGGTGCCTGCCAGAGGAGGTGCCGCAGGATTTCCTGCCTGGAGCAGAGGATATTTTTGCTCCACAGGGCCTGGTTCTGGCTGGAGACATGGCCCTTGGTGCTGAGTATGTTCAGCTGCTGTCCCCTGGCAGACTTCCTCAGGGTGCAGGGGAGAACAGAACCCATGCTGCAGAGCCACACATGAGGGAAGCAGGCAATAGCATGCAGGGAGTAGTGAAGGTGACAGAGGAATCTGTCTTCGGGCTTGTTTTGTGAGACAGAAGAGGATTAAAATCTCTGCATTAAACCAGATAAGTGACAAAAGCACTGGTGATGTCTGGGGTGCTGGTGCCTGCTCCATCAGCTGCCAGCACCTCCCCTGCCTGGGTCACCCCTGTGCAAAGCTGGCATGACAGCTCTTGGTATCACTCTCATGACTGAAGATGAGTGTCATTGAGGGAGGGCCAGATGGGTTGATGGCCTGTCCAGGCATTCGGGAGATGAACAATGTTGTCGGAAGCTGGGCATAGCATAGGCAGAGCAATTTCAGTTCACAGGAGCAGCTCTGCAGGCTGTGTGGTTCTGCTGTCACTTATGGCAAGGGCTGCCTGCATGGGTGTAGATGTGGCACATCAGTGGAGCTGCACCCCAGCACCCTGCAGCTACCCTGTGCCCTGAGTTGCTGGCAGGGTAGAGGCACTGCACTGCAGGATGGGCTGAGCCACTTGTTTACTTCCTACCACACAAGCAGTGAGGTAACTTAGGTGTTTTCTACGCCCCCAGCATACTGTTTGATGAACCCTTATGTGTGCCATGAACTTGTTGCTCCTGCCAGGCACTAGGGAGCCAGCAGGCAGCATGGGCAGGGGTACCCAGCTGTGCCCCATGAAAAGGCTCTCGGTCACCAGCATGGAAGGGGAAGGTGCAAGGAAGAAAGCTATTCTACATGTGAGATCAAAGAAACATCTCTCAGAAGCACTGGGTGGGGTGGGCAGGAGCGATTTGCCAAAACTACCCCTGCATCCTGTATCTCGGGTTGCCCCAGCACCATGAGGTCCCTGTGGGTGCCACAGCCCCTGGGCTGTCTTAAAGCACCCCTGTCCTCCTGCCCCTAGCTGATGCTTGCAACCATCTCCCCCACTCCAAGCCAGGGCAGCACTTGGATAACACATCTTCCTGTGGCCAAACGCTTTCAAATGATGAGAAAGATTTTATCAGGTGCTGCTTTCCTCCAGGGTCATTGGAGGAGAGTCCAGCTACTCAGGCTGTAATCAGGTGTTTGTTGCACTGAGAGATGTGCCCAAAGGCATCCTGTAGCTCAGGGACATGCTTTGGGTCAACCACCCTCTACTGACCCTGAGGTGAGAAGGAGCCATCCCCTGCCAGCATTCAGAAGGTGCCTCTAAAGCCTCAGAGAGGGACGTTTCTGTCCCCAGGGAGGAGCTGGGGGTGGAAGGAGCAGGGCTGCACCCTGGCATGGTCTGGATCCCTGCTGGTACAACACCACACTCCTGCAGGGTGCCATTGGGTGCCTCCTCATTCAAGTGAGTTGCTGATCCCTCCCTGGGAGCAAGGGGGGCTTTCCAGGAAGGTGCTGCTGTATCATGGTCAGCAGCTGAACAGGCTGCCTTAGTCAGGGTGACTCGGTTCCTCTGTGGTTTGCCAGGGGACATTGCACAAGGAGGGGAACAGTAGGGCCAGAGCCTCTGCCAAAAACAAGGGTGCTTCTGCATGGGGGAGGGTGTGTGTGTGGGGTTATGACTGTGTAGCATCGTGGTGATGTGTGCCCCAGGGTCTCACTGCACCAGGTTCTGGGCACTCCCTGGGGAAATGCTGTGGGGCACAGCCTGGACTTGGCCCTGGGGCTCTGCAGGAGCTAAGGCTGGGCCATCTGCCCACCTCTGCCAGTGCCACCTCCACACACAGCAGGTACAGCCCCTTCCACTGTTGGTCCCAGCCACACCTGGGAGCCCCCACTGCTGTCTGGGCACAAGCATTGCACCAAGCCCTGCCCGTGAGACCCTATGGCAGTGCGCTGAGCATGCTGAGGGCACACAGCATCGGCCTGGGCAGGCAGTGATGGCTGCAGTGGCCAAGCTGCTTTCCCCTGGCCAGCCCTGAGGTCACAGCCTGCAGGCAGGTTGCCCAACCCCGGGCAGTGGTTTGTAGATTAGAGGGGGTCACCCATGCCCCTTCCCCACAAATACCGCCTACAGCAGGGCTCTCAAATGAGAGGGAGCATCACCTCTGTCTGTGGCTCAAGACCAGGGCATAGCAAAGTGTTGTGGTTTGAGGCCCCTCAAACAGTTCTGCTCACTCCCCCCTCTTTCTTCCCCAGTCCCGGGGAAATGGG